>SNQN01000171.1:185676-196422 GCA_008642245.1 Bassia scoparia
TAAAATTTTTGGAAAAATTGTCGAAACTTGTACTATGGGTTCATATGATGAACCATGATGAACCCACACTAAATTTGGGGACCAAACGAGTCATTAAAAGGAACTTTTGAGCCTATGAATGACAAAACGTCGAAACGCTCGTAGGAGGCACTATGCTCAATATTTGGGGACGAAACTTGGCAAAGAGTCATCCCCATCACCCTTAAGGTGTAAGAGAATTTTTGGGCAAAATCGAGCGAAACGCCCATGGGAGGCATAACACCCTTCATTTGTGGCTGGTACTTGGCGATGAATCATCTCTCATCACCCTTAAGGAGTGGGAAAAATTGTAGGGAAAACCGAATCGGTTCATCGAAACATCGATTTTGAGGCCAAAAACGTAGATTATAAATCACAAAAATGAGGTCTCTTGACCAGTTTTTGTCGGAATTTCTAAAAATTTTAAGGTTGGTTTCCACAATCATATGATGATGTCATGCAAAATTTGGGCAAAAAACTAGGACATATGATGGGGTTTCGAATACTTAAACGACCAAACAGATAAAATATCGAAACCTGACAGGAGGCACAACACTCGTCATTAGAGGCTGAAAATTGGCGAGTAGCCATCCCTCATGAACGTTAAGGTGTGAGAGAAATTGTAAGCAAAATCGAGCTAGATCACCTAAAGATCAATTTTAAGGCAAAAAATGTGGACTATACATTATGAAATAAGATTTTCAGACTAGTTTCTGTCGAAATTTCTGAAAAGTCTAAAATTGGTTTCCACAACCACATAACGACGCCACGCAAAATATGAGGCAAAAACTAGGACCTATGATAGGGTTTTGAAGAGGAGGAGGACGAGTATGATGTAGAGGAGTGATTGTTGTTTATGCTCTTGTTTCCTTTCCCCTATCTGATAACTGCTTTCGTTAAATTGTTCTAATTTTAACTCTCTACGAACACTTATTTGATGTAGATTGTGTTCTTGTTAAGCTATTGATTCTACCATGGATTGCAAATTCTTTGACTAACCTTTTTTACAGCACGATAACTTAATAGTGGTRGATGCGACTYTATGGATGAGAACGTTTAATAATTTTTGTATAATTCTTGTGCATTGGAGAGTACTTTTACAATGATGTCTTGTTAAGTTGTAATCAAGGTCAATCCGATCATGGTTTGTCTGATTCCAATTTACAATAATAAAAATTSAAGTTAATAAATTTCAAGAATTAAACTGACTTTACCCCTTTTAATTTTGGAGTGTCGCTCTCGAAATATGATGAATTATCGTTATTTGATTTGCTCTTCTTGGTAGAGGGATGATATTTGCTTTTGAATTAGGCCTTCTAAAACTCTTTCCGGAAGGAAATTTTSCARGGACACCCCACATAACTCCCCATTGACGTGGTTGTTCAACAAGCGAGACAATAATCAATCGAGCCCAAAAAAATCACCCCTAACGTCGTCATTTCTGCCTCAAATTTTGCTTTGCTTCATCATATTACCACTTGAACTCATGGCAAAMTTTRAGTCAAGGATGTTAACTAAGCACCAAACAGGTATTGTAGTATTTTGCAACCTGTCTTGTAAAGTTGTAATCAAGGTCAATCCSATCATAGTTTYTCCAATTCCAATTTACAAACAAAAAAGTCTTAAATAAATATTCAAAATTACCACACCCACCCTGAACAAGACTTTTCCAACTACATTACACTTTCTATACCCATACAGATAACTAAACCATTCTACAGCCAATCGCAACCGGGAGCGCAAAATGAAATCATCCTTCAAACATGAAATAGAACCCAAAAATATGTCATTACATTCATCTCTAAGTGCTAAATAACAGCAAATATGTCATGAACCAGTTAACTAGACAAGCTATGGTTTCCCATTTAGCGCGTCCTCAAATAACACAAGAAGCAGTACCTGCAAAATCACAGCAACATTCAAAATTGTTAGCAGGTAACTCTATATTACATGAGATACAAATCAAGTTGTGCCATAGTTACCGTACTTAAATACTGATTTTCTGTTCATTGGTAGATAGACGAGAGAAAATGATTGCCAATACAACGAAGAACACCATCATCTGCATAGAAAAGTATGGTAAGCAATTATAATTAATTCCCCCACCCCAGCCGTGAAGAATTATTGTTTACAGGTTCTCACCATGATTGGAGTGTATGCTGACTTGGTCCGCACAAGTTTCAATTTCCTGAGTAAAAGTGTGCATACAAAATTTTAGTAAGTTCTACATATACCTGGAAAAAATAAAACCGACCCAATAGTGACATGAAAATGGACCCYAAAAACTGGGYAAAATGAGTACAAAAGTAGAACCCGAAACCCATTTTGACCGAGCCCGRAAACCCGTTTTAGAATGTTGATCAACTTATTCGACCTYATCAACCGATTTGACCGATTTAGTTTGGTATTATCACTTGAATGTGTGTTTAATTATGTACAAATCATAAATTAGTTGAAATCATTAATTTAAATAGTGAAAAATCTCATTTGCTACAATAAAAAAAAGAAACATAAGCAGTTCTATAAAAAACCGGTAGTCAAATTATGCATTTTCTAACACCTCAAACCCCAATATTTAGTCTATCTTTAGCGAAACATCAAAGATTTTTACAAAAAGTAACCGACCGGAGAAATTTGGGTCATGAACAAACAAATTTGTGTCGTACCGAAAAATGAACGACCGAAACTTGATATTGACCGACCAATACGGACATGTCCAACCAGTTTGCTAGGTATAGTTCTACACACTTACATAAAGTTTTTTCATTCTTGGAATTAGGAAATTGAAATTGGAATTACCTTTTGTTCAAAGTACCCGAGTCCATACAAACTTTCTGGATTGCTTCTATCCTACTTAGTGTTTTTGTAGCATTGGGATCTTTCTTGTCAACCTACAGAAGTGAATACACAATAAGAAAATTATAATGAAGAGTTCAAGATTTCCATATACAGTACATACGGTTTTTCCATTCTGTGGTTTATTACCTTAGGCTTCATCATACAGGCGAAATCGTAGAAGGCACCATAAACATCAGGCATTGTGTTTGTCTGATTAATTACTATAGCAGTGAGGCCTGATAGCACACACACAAACAAAACCATCACAGCCTTAGAAGAGTAAACAAAATATTCAAGTGTATGCTAATTTTATCTGGTGTTTTAAAGCTGCAAAAATTTGTGCAACACAGCACAAAAGTTAAGGAAGATAGATTCTACAACGAACTTTTAAGTCCTGCATCCCATTTTTAGACCTAATTCAAAGAAACAGGAAATCACTGCGGGATATCGCTCACATAATATTGAAAAAATTCCAATTTTTCACACAAAAGATAAAGCAGCACTTGAAAATATATGTAAAACAAAAATATAGTTAGCAGACATAACTTACCTCGTCTCATTTTCACCACACCTCTGAACACTTGAATGTTGTTGTAGCACAAGGCTAAAGTTCCAATGGCCATGATCTTGAATGAATTCAAAGGGACAACATGAGATCACAGAGCAAAAAATAAAAGAGCGTGGCCTTAATTGAGCCATGTGGTCTAGCAGATTCAGAAAAGTATCAAGTGCGAAAAGAGATTCTTTATTCATGCAGCCAACCCAACTATTGTGATATAGGCTTTAATATTGTTGTTATTGTTGAGTGCAGGACTTAAGGAGCAAGTGATACGTCTTTCCAATAATATCTTTTGGAAAGAGCAACTCTCCATATAAGAGAGTAAAAAATGTCCACTTTAAGCATTTTTGCAGATATAAGACTTTTATCATTATCAACAACAAAACTTTGACAGCTTGTATACACTTTTCCAATTCTTGCACCACCTTATTATATATTCAAACTCAGACGACATCTTCATTCTCTAGTAAAAATGCCGTAAAGTGTAAACATTATACTGAAACAGGAAAACAAAAGAAGGAATGGAGGTATGGGGGAACCTCCTACCTACTTTGATTGTTTCTATTTCTATTATGACTTTGATGTTCCATTTTAAACTAAAATAATTGTTCTTTGATTCATCCAATAGGCTCATAAGTAGTGGATTTATAATCCTTGTATACGTTGCAAATGATTAACTGTGATTTTTAAGTAGACAATTACTTCGTATTCGTGGTTCTTAGCATGTATGTAGTATTTTTCAATTCGTGGTTCTTAGCATGTATGTAGTATTTTTCAACTAGGACATCCATGTGAAGAAAAACGGAAGATGTAAAAATGCTGAATCAAAAACCATCATACTTGTGGAATAGCACAGAACCGGAATGTAGTTAGATCTCGCAAATTAGACATGTATTTGAGGCAATCTTCCACATGACATAAGGAATTTGTCACCATCTCATTTAAACACTGAACTGCCTTATCAGAGTTTTCCTCATATTTCAAGTCCTGCACAGTATATTCAGAGCAAATTAGCTGAAACAATGAAAACAATTCTTTACCTTTTTAAATAGCACCTTCTTCACCCACCCCCCTCTTACAGACAACAAATCTCATACTGCATCACAACCACCTTATCAAACTTGATATTCAACAATATGGAAAATTAAGGATAAGAACTAACCAGTAACAACTAGCCAGCTGAATTGTTGAATTGAAAATAATTATGACTAACCTCAAGTTTATCGACATATTTACTCCAGATTTCCCGAGGCCAAAACATACGACATTTTGGAATCTCATTTATGTCTTCAAGGTAATCACGGATAATGTTTGTTTTCTGCACAATATGGATRGACAGTACACTTTATTACATCAAATCTAAATATGACACCAAGCACCAGGCAAAAGGGGATACCTGAAGAAATAAACCCATAGAATTGGAAAGATCATCTGAAGCTAAATCCTCCAAACCACTGTTATGGAAAAGCTTTGACAGTCCTAATCCGACAAGTCCTGCTACATAGTGGCAATATTCATTATAATCACCAATTGTTTCTACCTGTCAGACAAGAAAATCCTGGTTAAGGAAGATATACACCTTATTCAGAAGARCAATAATTAGGTCAGGTTGAATCCAGTAATCAAATATTTGTAGAATCAAAAACTAAATAACATAAATTTATTTTYCAAAGCGCTCAAAAGTCAAAAGTTCTGACGTGACACTAAAACAAATATAACTCCAGATTTATAATGCTTAAGAATAAAAACTTCTAAAACGTAAAAGTTTGGGCAACACAACTACAGTAGATATAGACAGAACACCAACACACATTCCGGTATTTACGAAGCTACAAGCCTATGAGGACAAGAAGACAAATAGGTAAGAGGTTCTCTCTGAAAATAGTTCATAATAAGTTTTCTTTTAGATTTCCTATGTCTGTGTGGGGTAGTGTGTGGGAGGCTAGTTTTCCAAATTACATAATTCATATTCACAAACCTCCTTGCAGATAAATTTTGCCATTCCTGCACCCATCCTTCTGGTGATATCCTCAATTGCCACCTGGAACTTGCATAGCAACAATTTCCACAACCCTACATGGAAGTAATTATAAATAAGCAGAGCATGAAAATAACTCAGAACATAGACACATTCGAGACATATATAACTTACCATGACAAAAATAATAGAACATAATACTAAAGAAGGAGTCTTGACAAACGCATAAATTATTTTGAACCAATCAAGATAAGCAAAGCTTAAGATGATCAAACATTCAAACATAGGAAAACAAAACCAAATTTAGTGGCGGATGGAAGTATACTTAAGTGGGCACTTGACCCACTTGCCCAAAAAAACTCATAAATATTAGTTTGCACTGTAACAAAAAATAATTTACACTTATAAATGAACCCAATAGTAGCGAAAATGACCCCTATAGCCCATTTGACTACGTAACACACATACTATAACTGATAGTGACCCCGGTGTATGTAATTTCTGGATCCGCCACTTAAATATGTAGCTGTGATAAAGATGTAGATGCTAACTTCTATAAGAATCAGTAGACTTGGGATGATATAAGTTGCAAAAAAAAAAGAAACTCCCTCGTCTCGCAATTCCCACACCCTCACTCGCGATTTCTTCACCGCGACACCTCGCCAGCCCAATCTCACCGCACTCCGACCCAATCGTCTCCCTCACTCGCGATTTCTTCCACCAGCAGTAACCCAACGCGAATTTGGGATTAGGGTTCAAATTGGTGGTTGGTTGTGGTGTGTATTTGTTGCGAATTAGGGTGGATGGTGGGTTGGATGATTGGCAGCGTCGCTGGTGGATGTGGTTGATTGTCGGCGTCAGCAGTGGTTTGGATCGAGTGGTGGCTAGGTCACGTGTGCCGGGTAGAGGGGGTTGAAGGTTGATGTGAGGGAATTGGGTGATGATTGAGGATGATGATGGTATTTAGTAAGGTAACACAGTCCTTTTACACAATTAAACAAACTTAAGCTTATTTCCAAATTTAAAAACTAATACAAAAGTTGCGAGAATAATGTGACAGTATAGAGACAGTATATTAAACAATGTAGTATTAACAAGTAAATAAAATGCATGAATTCTTGCATATGTAAAACAAAGTTATTCTTGAAAAGCAATGTAGAGTCGAGTATAATAAATACATTACCCTCTATCAAGCTCCTGAAAAGCAATTGAGACATGATGAAACTCATCCATTAGAACTTTGTAATGTTTTGTACCACTTAATACAAAAAGGACAATTAGAGTGACATGTGTTACTTCACAAAAATACAGGAAAACGCAGGCAAAAAACAATACTTCTGTTTATCAAACGATAATTTAAAACTCAATGCAAATTAATTTTCAGACTGACACCTTCAGCCACTCCTAATTAGGAACTAAATAAGTAGTATGCCCACTGAACTAAGTGAAGATAATTTACAAGAAATGGTGATAATGTGTAGTGGTGTTGTTCATTGATGATGTATGATGATAACACAATTGGCAACGACAATATGATAACAATCATAACACGATAATCACTATAGCAAATAAATTAGCATTGAAAAAGATATTAGAAACTCAATACGTCAAAATGCATACTTGCAGACAGCAAAAGAACTAAGTCACTCACAAGAAAAAATGCCATGTGCGATCATATATGTGCTGATAGAAATCCCTCAATATAGGCATTTGACATCAGTACTATGCTGTATCATCCTCTGCACACACCACCAACAGAAAAGCAATGAGAAAAATTAACAACTTACAAAGTACAATTAACTTACATGTCAACATTCACAAAAAATTGATCGCAAGGCACAATAATCCCTGAATTGCATCTCTCAGTTTTTTATTCTTTTGTATTTAAAAATTATTTTTTTTCAAAATACAATCAAGACAATTGCCTAGATGATGAACACATTGAAAGAGAGAGAGAGCAGCTAATTCAAACAATCAAACGCATGATCCTCTTGTAATATGCATTCTTAAGTTTCTTTCCTTTTCCATGTACACCAGCACTAGCATCAAAGAAATGAAGAATAATGAACCCTGAATCTTAAAATTGACTCAGCTCTTTAGTCATCTAGTATAACTTTGGAAGCCATCATATACACGTACATAATATGAATCAAATCAAACAATACCATGTTAATGTGGCTACCGTAGACAAAGTTATGAGCATAAAGAGACAACCACAGTGTCGAGGGCACGAAGGACCAAGTAGAAGACACATACCTGAAACACAAAATAAAAAAAAGAATTCCATAGCCTTAGGCTTGCGCATAAGTGCCAAAAATTGTGAAATAAAATTTTGATAGTTCCAAAAATGAAACAACAAACCAGATGAAAAGCTTTTACTAAATGAATTGTCTAAATTGGATAAGGTACGAAAAATAAAAAATAATTCATAGGAGAACTGTGAAGTGAATCCTACAGCAAAGTTCTGCAAACATTTTTTAAGAACTAGTCAATTCATTCTAATATAGCCCTCGCAAGAAATGAGCATGATACACACACTGATCCAGCAAGTTCATCCCAGTTCCACCCTTTTTAAACTGGCAATCATTCTAATATAGCCCAGGATCACCAGAAAGTAAATATACATCAAGACTAGGGATGTAGCCTGTAGGGCATCGCCCTCGACCCAAAAACTGCAACACAATCAATAATCTAAATCAACTTAAAGTAGACATAAATAACTATGAATGACATTCAACTACCATGTACTAGTAACAAGGAGGCATCTTTCGAACAGTATTGCATGGCTCTTCGGTTAAGCATGTAGACCAAATTGTTCAGTCCCGTCCCTTGAGGATGACTCTCTATTAAACTGCGCCAAACACTATGGGCGGGAGCGCATTCACACCCGGCGAAAAAAAGGCCATGAATATGGAAACCATACTTTTCCGATAAATGTCAAATATATATACACACAGTAATGAACACAATCCGTACATGTGTTTCACACTTCCTTAAAAAGACATACTAAAAAACATCCAGCAGCCACATACTATCTTTCAAAATTTAACCATCATATCATATATCAATTTAACAGTGGCTCCAACTTCATCCTTGAATTTCCTCATTTCCTCTCTCCATTTTAAAATGTAAATAACTAACCGCCATCGTGGCTCATTTGCAACAATAAAAAAAAAAATTAAAAAAATTATCAACTTCAACAGACATGTCAGCCTTCAGATACCAAGTACTGCATAAAAAACTGACATTAGATACAATCAAACATCATCTCCCTCATTAATAACACAACAAGCAACAAACAACACAACAACAACAACAACGATAATCACAGTTTAAATGGCATTTACAAACCTCATCATCCTGTTTGCAACCAAATCACAAACTGACAGAATCTTGAGGAAATGACATTGAACAATCCACAGATCTCCTCGAATAATCGCCCAAAACAACACACAAACGCTCAAAAAACACAACAAAAATGAAAAATTCAGTAAAAACCTCACACATTGCGAAGTTCAGTGCCAAGTTGTTGAATAACAAGCGCAAAACTTCTAGAAACTTTGTGAAGCATTGAGTAGCAAAAACCCCAATGAGCCTCAGGAGGGATCTGCTTCTCAGCTTGTTTCATTGCCATATACATCTTCATAAGTGGGTATAATTCATCTGGGTGTTTCAAAATTGCTCCCAAACTCCCCATTTTGATCGATTCTGAATAATGGGTATTGCTCAAAATTTGATCTTTTTGATGTAATTTATACAAAATCACAAGAAAGATACAAACTTTTTGTTCTCAGATTGATTTTGACAAGATTTGGGAGGGTTTTTCTTAATTTGTTTTGTAGCGCAAGGAGAATCAGAGAGAATCAATTGACATATACTGCAATCAYAAGAAATAAAAATGAGGTTTTTATATTTTAATAAAATATGTTGATGATAATGAAATTAATTATTAGATAATACAATTACAGGTAGAATAGTACTGTATTTTGTTAATTGTTGTGAATTTGTGATGCAGTTCTGAGATTGACAATTGGATAAAGGAGAATAGTGGGGTCTTCTTCTTCAAACTGTTATTTGTTGTAATTTGGAATTTTGATTGGGTTTTGATGATTTGAAGAACGAGGAACGCGAGCTCCTCGCAACACACATGGAGGAGGATTGGGGGGTAAATTGGGTATTCTCTGAAAGTCTTGCCATGTTTTGGGGCCATAAAATGTGCTAACAAAACAAACATGAAAAAGTTCATGGTGTTAATTAGGTCGGTAAGATTGGATCGGCTTTAAGCGTTTATGTTACACTTTTAAAAAATACACAGAGTAAGAGTTTTTTTTAATAAATAATACTTCGTAAAAAAAATATCAAAGTGTAACATCTAAAAAGAAAGAAGAATTTTTTGGGTGGTGCGGGTTTATCATGTCAATAACTCGTATGATGTAATGACTTTCGAAAGGAGGTGAGAAAGTTTTTAATGTATGGTAAAAAAAATTATTGGATTTTGGATGATGGAGTCAAATAAATAATTGTCTTTTTAAAATGAATTTTAAACTCTAAAAGATAAATAATGAAAACAAAGAAATAGTGGAATATGCGTAATATTATTCTCATTACGACACAAATCGTGAAAGTCTTGACAATATTGACATGATATTAAGGAAGTGATCTATTTGATCACCTTCTCTTTCTTACTATCATTTCTTTAATTATGTTCGTTGACTCAAAAAATGAGCTCACAATGAGCTTCATCTTCACATCGGCGAAGCAATCAACTTTTGCTCATCAATTTCCCATATATTTAAATGTCCAAAAAAAAAAGACACGACCTAAATTTATCATGAAATTTTTTTTTTCATCTAAAAATTATGTTAACGCTAACAAAACACGGATCTATACTTGATAAACCAACAAATGTATAAGAAAATTTGAGGAACACAAAGATGAAGATTAACGAAAATTCTAAGATTAATAATTTGATGTGAACTATTAAAAAAAAAACGTTGTATAATGTTTTTATCTAGTGTGAACCTTTCATTTTCAAATAGTCATAATTTGCATTCTTCAAACTAAATTTTATCAGATTCCCAGGAAATTGTATAGTAGAGTGGGCCTTGACCCATGTTTTACCCCTAGACTAAGCCCAAATAATTCTGCCCAAACTAAGCCCAAAATTAGGGTATTTGTGGTCAGACTATTTTATCAGATTTCCAGGAAATTTGTATCTCTTCAGCCCAAACTAAGCCCAAATAATTCTGCCCAAATTAAGACCATATATGAACTCCATAGTTGAAGAATGAAGACAAAGACATTGTGTCATGTTGGCTTTATGTTGATGATTGGTTCTAAACCCTAATTATTA
>SNQN01000172.1:0-14200 GCA_008642245.1 Bassia scoparia
TGTCTTGCAAGTTGCAACTGTCTCTTTCTGCTAGTGTGATTTTTGAGTGTTTCATCACCGTGGTTATTCTGAAGTACCCCTTTTAACAGCTTAATTAACAACCCGCTCAACAACTTCTAATCTAAAATCCTGATTGTTTAATACAGAGTAAGTATCTGCACAAGCTAGTGTATATGCGTGATTTAAAAGCTTGTGATGCTTGTAACCCTGTTTTATGAATGGGGTGAATTATTCACTGAATTGCTTCAGCTATTAAGCAGCATCCCACATCGAAAAAAGACGTGAGAGACCAATGTATCAACCCATATATAAGGATTGTACTTCCCATTAAACAAATCATACCTTTCTCGGCCTTTTGGCTAAGATCTGATACGTGGGCCAATGGCCCACCTTGATGTTAAATTAATTTTTTAAGGGGAAGGCCCATCGCAGTAGCTTGCTACTGGGGCCTTCAAGTGTCGCCCATGCGTTGCACTACTGCAAGGGCCTGGCGCACCCTTCTTATTCGTATTCTAAACGGTTTTTTCGGATAGTTTGTAAAATTTTACTAATTGAGTAATCATTTTTATAGAAAAATGTTGGACAATGGCTACATTTGAGAAACTTAAAAATAGAAATAAAAAGTTGAATCAAATATTGTTTCAAATAATGTGTAATTTTGTCTAAAATTTTCAAGTCATTTCCATTTTAAAGACTATGTTTAACATTTTTCATAAATAAACAACCTTTTTACGTATCTTCTTCTCAGCTGAGTTGCTTAGGAGTTTCCCTTGTTTGTGGCCTGGTGGGGCATCACAATTTCAAGTACAATTACTTGAAACTTTTTATTATTGAAATTCTTCTGATGCCCAAAATTTAAATAATAAATCTTTAGTACTTCATCCAAGTACTCCCTCTGTTCTATGAAGTTCTTGCCAATTACTATTCATATGCTTCTCAATGCATGTTTTACATCGTTTATATCTTTAGTTACGCATTTGTAAAATTTGTAACAATTAAATATTAATAATTTACTCATTAACACAAATCAAACAAGATCACACATGACTATATTTATCCTTATACATTAATAGTTATTTACAAGATTCTCTACACTTGTGAATAGTTAAATATACACAACTGGCATGAACTTCAACGGAGGGAGTAGATCATTTACTTTATTTGCAATGTATTTGTATAATTGTACAAGCGAAAGGAGAAAATTAAATTAAATTTTAAAAAGATATAGTTGAAAGATTTTAAAATTATGTGGATTAATATTTTTTCGGTTACACTAATGTTAGTATTTTTTTAAACAATTAATCAACATAAACATGATTCAATATATGAATTGTTTTTTTTTTTGTTGTAATAATTGCATGCCATCAAGTATTTAAACACTATTGTTTTTGTAAGTAAAACTGATAGATGATTTTGTTTGTTTTCCAAATAACAAAAAATTACAATAATGTCAAGAATTTGATCATAAGTGGAAAGTTACTGGGGGAACCAGTAAGATCCAAGATTCCAGAAAATTTGGGAGAGGGGTGAAGGCGAGGGCACCAACCATGGCACTAGCATTATAACATTGCCTTGCAAGCCTCCTTGAGGGTTAACATTGAGGGGATGTACGACTTCTGGGGCAAGGTGTTTCATAATTGTTTTTGGGGCTCGAATTACTCCTTCAAGGGGAGAAACTGCGAAACAACCTCGCACAAATGTAATCCGGGTACTCCGACACAGGAAGGTTTAAGGGTTTTTGGAGCAGCTTAGACTCCAAGGAGGTGAAAATGTACAACTCTCAATCCTATACTCCAAAAACTTATTCTTGCGCCCCTAACTCTAAGTTAAATTAGTTAACTTTTACTGGTCTTTTTCATTGATGCTGGGAGAATATGTTTTGTCTTATATACTAAAAAATCACTACACTTTGTTTAAGCGTAATTTTACAGTTGTGACATTGGACACAGTACTTTGGAGAAAATTCAGTCAAATTTTCGTCATACATGTTTGAACAAAAACAAATATAAAAATCTGTACACTGCCTTCATTATTTGGGAAGAAATTTAAGAAACAACGTACAACAGCCAAAAGTTGTCATGAAACAGAAAAATTGTTACTCATCTATCTTCGAGTTATTTTCGCTTCTCCTGAAGAGTCATCGCAGCTTTGCAAACACGCTAATAATTACAAAATTCATCAGGTTAGAATTGTAGACAAGAGTCCAGAGATATGTCCAAGCTCTTCAAGTGATCAGACATCAATATCATTCTGCTTCGATTTAGGATAGGAATATACGGAGGAGAGTAAATAGTTGTAGTCAATCGGACGATGTTGACGATGCAAGAGTACACACCAGTAACAGGAATTCTAAAGATTCAAGAAGTAAGCAGATAAGAGTTAACCCCATACAGAAAATGTTTATATTCTTCTCCCATTATTTACCAATGAAATCATAACTCATAAGATATTGTAGCCCAAGTTTTAATCAAGCATCACAAGTTCAAACACATCTAAGGATGGTTTTAGGTTTCATTGTACCCAAATACAACATACTAAATTGCTACTTTTTCTATATTTCAAAATCTATCCTACAAAAACAAGCAGATCAGATTGTTGAAAGCAAGTATTACTAGCAACTGAGATACAAATATTTGACTTCATTATGTTAAAGTGACGCGGCAGTTGGGGTGTACATGGAACTTTATGTGTTTCTCAAGGGAAGTTTTGCACCTGTCTCAACATCTTTGAAGGCATGATTTTAATGCAACTTGTGAATAAAGAACCAAACAATGAGTACTTTGAATTCAGTTGTGGGATTTTGCGCCTTTTGATGTGAGTCTTGTGTTATTGTTTTTCACTATCAACGAACTAAGTATATAACTAACTCGTGTTATTTGAATTCTTAGTTAATGTAGTCAACAAGGAAAGATATCTAAAGTTCTGGAAATGTGTAATACCATTGAACACTTCAACAGAGGTCTACTTCTTCAAACTAAATTGGCACCATTTATATGTCCTTTGCTCAAGTATTCACAATTGTTCAATGATATTTACTAAACTCGTAACAGAAGAACATTATTAGATTATTCACATGGCAAGCTTTTCATTATTGTAGTAGTATAATCAATGGACAAAAAACTGTTACTCAGACATCTGAATTCTATAACTGATTCATTTCGAACAAGAATGCATCTAGAGCTCTGCGGTCTGCTTACAGTGAACTTTTGAATATGAAATTGGTGTTGACGCAACATATAGGAGAGCATGTTTACTTTAATTTGTGTTACATACAATATAATTATCCAGATTTACATATACATAATATTTAATCAATGAATATGTTTTAAATAGGAAAATATTTTACTTAAATTGTAGAGCTTTACCTTCAAGAGAGGAGCCCTTCCAGAAATTCTCGACATGCCTAGGTCAAGCCCAGGCCGAAGAGGGGGTTTGGAAATAGTTTTCAACCAGCAATTGACGCGCCTCGGTTATTACCTCACTAGCTGCGTCATTGCCCCAAGCGCAAAGATAAGTTTTGTGATATGAAAGCATTAACTTATATAATGTTCACTAATCATGAATATTATCTGATGTGGGACAAACACTACTACTTCCAAAATTAGGGACTTATTTTTCAAGAGATAGATCAATTTACCATTTCTTCTACTAGCAATACTGCAGTATTACAAATCAAATTAATTTGTACATGTTTGTGAGTTTACTGATCCTGATAGAACTAAATTTTGCTGCTCTAAATTTCAAGTTGTTACATACTTCCATAACCAAACAAGCAAACGAGTCATAAGATGGATCAGATCAGCTAGCTCGCCTCACCATATCCTCACACCACTTGTATTTCCATACGGATGCTTCCTTTACCTCTGCTGCTGGCAGGTATTCCGAGAATCCGATGGCACATGAAGGCGACTAAGTCAAAGGTCTCAAACGAAGGACCTGTGTATCTTTTGTAAGCAAATCGCCCAAGTTGTACTCTTTATTTGACCTTTGTGGATTAGAGTTGTTAGTTATTATTAATAAAGCTTACTCCTCTATTGAATTTCGATCAACCAATGGTGCATACATCATTAATTGATCTAAATTCAATGTCAAACACAGTACTACACCAGTACAGTACAAATTGAATAACATTATCAATTGTATAAGACTTAAATAAGAATTAATGGGAGTTTGTGTTCTTGCTCCCGATTTGCCGACGTTGAATTGCTACACAATACAACCCCTCGTAGTCTGTTAACCATCATATTAAGCTGCAACATGTATACATTTAATACAATATTGTAATTTATGCAATAAGGTTGATATAATAAAATCAGAAGCGCAGATTTCTCATCAGTAGAACAATGATGCAGAAGGGACTTTAACTAAAATTGATGGGAGTTTCATTTTGGGAAACCCCTCCAAAAATTAACGTATGCCAGTGAATGCAGCGAACACACGGTATTCTTTAGTAAAAGGCGAAAGAATAGTTCGCTTTGTGCTCACTGCCTGGCTGCGTGAGTCATGCRATTGTGAGGCTTACTCATTTATACCTCTGTTATCAATAAATCTACCCTTTTTAGTCGATGTGGGATCGAAATGCATGATAGTTAGTTTTATCTCTGTTAATTGTGACCTGTAATGCTTACACATTTATCATTTTCTATTGCTTTCATAWTGTAGCTGCCTATTGTTGGATTTTAACATGGCAAGACAACTTAACACTGCTGCTTTTCTGCCTGAGCTGAATGCAGTGTGGCCGAGATTCGCACGCCTTCCGGTTTTCTGTGCTTCCCTTGAGTGTGTTTTACAGCACCTGGTAAGAATTTCTCTTAAGCACTCATGAATTGCTAGCTTTGTTGCTTTTCTTCGAATCTGAAGGTCTAGAATGAAAGCTGACAGAAATCAGCTTTGCAAGAAAGGTTATGTAAGAATTGTTAGAAAGACAACTCTGCCCTTTTCAATTACCACTCGTACGCCTCTGTTCCCTTAAGTTTTTTTAACCAAAGTTTACAATTACGAAGTATTCTGAATGGTTTTGAGATGTTTTTATTTAACTTGGTTGTTCTTGTTGGTTGTTTGTTCTTGATTAAGTTTTGGATTGTACTTGTATTTGGGTTTGTTCTTGCTTGTTTGAACTTGGTTGGACTTACATGCTTGCCATAACATATACTACTCCGTACTTCATAGTAAAAAATTGTTTGTATGAAATATTATAGGGTCATGATACATACGGGGAGTGTATGTATATATAAAATATAATATAAAATTGAAAATTTATGACAAAATCACGCGTTAATTTGTATTAGTCATGCTTAATTAATACTTAACCTTTTCTTTATTTAGCTCTTATAAGGGTTGTATTTATCAAATTGCAATATTATACCACTACTATTATTGCTTGTTTTTTTTTWAAGGGTTAATCTACCTTAACTCCCTCACTGATTTTTAAGGGTTGTAAGATACAATGTTTACTTATAAGATACAACGTACTCCGTGTAATAAAATAAGTATTGCCTTTAATCTTCAGTAGCCATTTGCCACCAAACAACGGCAAACACAATTTTTTACATCAATGCATTTCCCTTGTTCTAAACTAGTATACCAGAGTCTATGAAGTATAAACAACACGATTGGGCAAAGCTATCCACGGAATACATCATTGGATATACGATTACAAAGGATCACNTCATGCTTAATTAATACTTAACCTTTTCTTTATTTAGCTCTTATAAGGGTTGTATTTATCAAATTGCAATATTATACCACTACTATTATTGCTTGTTTTTTTTTWAAGGGTTAATCTACCTTAACTCCCTCACTGATTTTTAAGGGTTGTAAGATACAATGTTTACTTATAAGATACAACGTACTCCGTGTAATAAAATAAGTATTGCCTTTAATCTTCAGTAGCCATTTGCCACCAAACAACGGCAAACACAATTTTTTACATCAATGCATTTCCCTTGTTCTAAACTAGTATACCAGAGTCTATGAAGTATAAACAACACGATTGGGCAAAGCTATCCACGGAATACATCATTGGATATACGATTACAAAGGATCACAAAATGTATTATAAAGCGGTGCTTGAAGAACGAATGATATTGACGTCATTGACTCATTCAGCTACCCATCAAAAACATATGCACCGCAAATGGCTAAAATAACTTTAACCTTCAACCGTCTAGATTGAGAGCCAGCGCCATATGCGTAKATCTTCCATACTGTGGCTGCATTGCGCAGAACTGCAGACGAACTTCAGATTACTGGTTTCATAGCTGGTACTACCATAGTTAATCATCAAGATGGCTCAGGTTCCGAAAAAAGGTATTTGATCAGAGGAGCAACCACTGCTATGCTCAAACTGTTACCAAGCATTGCATAGCTGGAGAATCACAGCACAACTTTAAAAACAGATGAAGAATACAATATGCTAAATGCAAGATACATAAACAAAGAAATTGAAATCAATAAAAGGAATATGGGACGCTTGACATTCAGAGGATTTGACAAGGAAATGTAATATATTTCTTAAAATTGGTGATTTAAATACTTCCTCCGTTTCAAATTAGTTGTTGTACTTGGGTATTATGTGCGAGGGATAAAATATTCAAGTACAACAACTAATTTGAAACGGAGGAAGTAGTATTCATAAYAAGTTGCTAAACAATAGAAGTCCATATTGGTCTCTTGAAAGCTTAGAGAGGTTGTTTCATAATTTTATTATTTTATCACAATTAACCTTTTAGTGGCTTCATGTTCCTTTCGTACTTCATGAAGTGTTTGTCCTATGGCTATGAATATCTAACAATCACCACAACMGCTCCTGCCAATCTCTTTATCCAGTGAGACAAAATGCTGGCAGTTATCTAGGATCTGTTAACAAACTTACCAGATAAACACTAACAGACAGTAAACCCACAAATCACTAACCCACTAACTAAACATTTCCAATAGTTGATTTCTTGATTGACATTAGAAGACCAGGTTCACAAAGACCCAGACAACAGTTGAACATTGACACGATTAAGATGAGGATCACACCATAATATTCAAAGCTGCAATACTGATAGTTTAATGCTTTGGTTTAAAATGACCATACTCATGAAAATTTTCTGACAATAATAACATAAGTAAAATTATGTCCATGATGTTAAATTTAGAAAATTAGGAAAATAGGACTAGTGAGAATCCAGGGGAAAACACATTGAAGTTTTTATACCAAGACCCATCCACAGAATCTATGCTCACTTCAGCAGCATACCGAATTTAAAGATCTCTCTAAGAAAATGAAGATTACAATAACATACCGTTGCCTAAGGCTTACACTTCCGGGAAAGCAAAACTCCTTTGGGAAAGAATGCAGATTGGCAACCTACTTGCACCATTGAAAGATCACAACTTTTAATTCCAGGAAAAAAAGAAGAAGAAAAGCGAAACATAATAGATATGTGATAGAAAACACACCTCTCTTGGGGTAAAATACCTAAGGCCCTGGTTTTCCAGAGGAGATTCTTTACCCTTTAGCTTTGGCTGCATGAAGTGAAGATACAAAAAAGTAAATACCCCAAAATTGCAACAGTGAGGACAGTGACAGCCAAGCTAATTATCTTAACAATCTCAATTTCCCATAGCCAGGGTATCACTGTCATCATATTTTTGCTACAAACAAACTGTAAAGACACAAACAAAATAACACGAGGAAAAGAACAAAACCATTTTGGTGCCTATCTAGAGATCACACTACCAGCTTACAGGTTGAGGGTTTATTACTATGATAATGATAAGATAGTTATCATTACGACAGATTTCTAGGCTCCCATGGCTCACATGGGCGTGCATAAGAGCATTTTCAAAAACCTTTAAGATATTAATCGGGTAAACAAGTGATTCTATGATTAAGGAGAACGTGGCTCTTTCTTGCAGCCAACAGGTAACATCAAGACAAATTCAAAGCTAATCAGAAAGCACTATACAACCATTATAGTTCAGAAACGCACAAGGTTCGAGTTACATTGAACATCACATTACCCAAGTGCTATGCTACCATAATTCCAACAGAAAAAGTGAAGCACAATTGTGAGTAGTTGAGTTCAACATGTCAACCTCCCAATTCATAATCAAATGGATTCCAGAACGTAGCCAATAAGCCAATAGAACTTTACTATCATTTGATACATTGTGATCAGCTAGGAAAACAAAATGGTAACCCTAATATGCCAAACATTGCAGTATGGGTATTACAGTATTATTCTTTTATGAAGTTGCTTCTGTAAGAGAGCAGGGGATTAGTTAGGGGAGAGAAGGAAAACACAATCAGAAGCTAAAAAAAACAAGAGAACTAGGAATTAAATAAGTATCCAGTGGATTGAATTGAAGTTTTACATTGTTTAGCTTACTTTGAGATATTCAAGCCTGTTGAATGCTTGAAAAATGAATCAGTCAGAATCCTCTAATCAATCACATCGTCTTGTTTTTCTTAATCTTCTTCTTCTACTCTCCAGTTCATACTTCATAATAATATAGAAGTAGAAAAATATATGTTCCAAGTTCCGATGATCAAAATGAGACATGAATAGTCATAACTTTATAATTTAAAGCCACAAATCAAGTTAACTTTATTTTGTCTTATGARCTGGTATACTTTAAACCAATACATTCAATGTAACCAAAATTAAGTTCCAGAGTTAACACCTAACACAACAAGTGTTCTTTTGCATGTAGACATTTTTTGGTTAAGCACTAATGTACTAAACATTCAGAGAATGAGACAAAGGAAGATACACAAGACATGTAAATGACAGAAGTATCGAAGACATACTTGGTTTGTCGCCAAAAGGGAGCCAGTACCCTTGACGTAACGATAATAACTCTTTGTAAAGCAACAACATCTCTTTGAATCTGGATATACAATATCTTTGATGTTCAAAGAATTAAAGAATGCAATGAAAAGTGGCAGCATGTATCATTAAGAACCAATCCGAACAGAATTATAGCATGCCACCGAACCCACACAAATATTGCAAAATCAATATGAGAAACGACAGGTACCAATGCACTTCCCACCTTTCTACAAGCTTAGTGGAACCATATACTGATCGAACGAGTTGACATCAGATCCGACCTTTTGTCCCCACCTTCTGCAGATTCAGCTAAAACGGAGTGAACAGTTCAGCATTATCTGAACTTGTTACTGCTGCATTTGGTTACTTGCAATAGTCATTCAAGAAACATCTGTACCGGATCACAGGACAGCAGGAATACTTTTGGAGCTCTTTGGTAACTGCTCAAGGGTAGTGCTTGTCATGTCCCTCATTTTCAAACAAAGGCTTGTGTGTGCAAAGCAGTTGATTGTTAATTTTACATATCGAAAATATGAAGGTTTCCTTTTCGCCTACAGTTCACAGATATGAGAATCATGTTTAATACGCATGTAAAATGATATCAAAACACAGCCAAAGGTCATAAGAAGAATAAAAAAGAAAGCATGATTGAAACTCTAGAGAGAATAAGCCAAAATTAAGCACACGATCATCAATTTTTTTGTCGAGGAAGGGTTTGGGAATAGTAGCTTCACTTCCCTTGATCGCTGGTGGTCTGGTTTCGAATCCTCATATTCCCTCCCCCATTGTAAAAATATCTACTTGCCCTATAGTGGCCCTAATGTGCTTCCTTATGCATTAAAAAAAATTATTTGTCAATTCCAAAAATATCCACTTGTCCAAATCCTCATGATTCAAGTCAATTAGTCTAAAAGACTACAAACATAGATAAAAGCAAAAGGGGATAAAAATGAGAAATGAATTTAAAAAAGATATGCTTATTCACCCTTCTATTTGCAGCTTATAACTTTTCAAACTCGGCAATAGGGTTTTGTTATTTATAGCCCTTAAGGCTATGCATAAAAGTTAACAAATGCATTGAAAAATAAAGATATACATTTATTATATGAAAATCTTCCATTAAAAAGTGAAATACACATTTATAATATGAAAAGATTTTGATTTTTCAATGAAATCTTTTCAAATAGTATACGTGTATTTCAATTTTCAATTTGTATCTTACATTTACTATACTCATTTTATAATTATTATGCATAACCGTAGGAGCTATGAATAGAAAAACCCTTGAATATATACAACTCACTATAAACCCAAAGTCCCAAACTAGTATAAGTTTGATTCTCTACAAGTTATGTTAGATGAAATATATTGCTAGCACACTGTGTAAAATCTTACATTCCACTACACATGCCAACATATCTTAATCCAAGACATGAAGTGGAATAATTTGATAGAATAATACAAGTTTGCATCTGTGTTTGAAGCTTTACAGACAGGTGAAACAGCAATCACAAAGCAGAACCCATAAATGATCCATATATCTTCTGCCAAGAGATAGGATCATAAGAACCAGGGCGAGTACAAGGAAAAATTTCAATCATTCAGTCATATTTTACAACAATTACACTTGAGGAKTAAAAGGCCCAAGAGTCATCGGTTAAGAACCAATCTGGCTGACATTGTGGAGTAGATTTATAAGAGTTGAAAATGATAATTAATAGCTGAAWTTGTTGAKTWATGGATTGATATTGAAAGCTAATGAAGAAGATTATGAATGGTATGAATGTATGATGATATTAAACAAAGAGYGTTATCAAGCATTTGAGAGGGTTGATTTTCTACTGAGCATGAGAGTTCAAGAGGCTCATACTCTCCCAAGAATTTTCACTCAATTAAATTCAACACACTTTTCCCTTCCAAATTATCTCTACTCATAGAAATTACCTATAACCAATCCTTATAATAGTTTCTACAAGACTCTAATAACAAAGTGATTCCCTAAACTACCCTTTCCCCACTAATATTGATTTCTTGCACCATTTATAAGTCAATTCTGAAACTAACCATTCTATATTTCATTCTCAGGAAGGGAAAAATTTGTCTTGATTTATAGATGAGATAGAAATCAGAAGGAAGGAGAAAAGGTGAAATAAATTGGGTCCTACAATAAGGTGGTCCACAATTATAGGCGCTCTGAGGAAGCACATGGCAATGCCACATGCAACAAAGGGATCTGCAGAACATGGACATTCACATACCGGTATGCCACGAAGTGGCCAATTTATTGCTGTTAATATTTGAGCATGTTCTAAACAAAGCTTTAATAGCCTGCTAACTCTCTACCAGCCACACTTCTATTGACATCACTCTACCAAAAATAGCATATTATGGTTACAGACTTACACAAAGCTGCACATGATAATAATTTGCTAAGTACTTTCAAGTGAAGTGATAAAGGAAGAAAAATGTCCTCCATATCAATCATTTCTTATACTCAGCCTGTTTAAGAAAGAGAAAAAACAAGAAGAGGGAGGAGGAAAGAGCATAATTAGTACCAGACAAAAGTAGCGAGGCCTTGAGTATGGTACCCCAAATTGCAAAGGGCTTAAAATGAACTCCTGAGTAAGAAAACCTGTTTTTGCCAGTACTTCAATCATCATGTTACGAGTGTCAGATGTCTGCAACAATAAGGTCAGATATTCATATACTGGAAAAGTTAACAGTTAATAGATAAACGTATAAATTTAACCCTTTTAAGCATACCTCAAATCCCACAACATTTTCTACCAACAGCATGAGTGGAGCACAGGACAACTGAGGTATAAGTTCGAGAATATTGAGGAAGGAAAATGCCCGAGCATCACTTGAGTGTTTCTGGAGGCCTATGTATAGATTTTTTAGAGAACAGGCACAAAATGAAAAGCCAAAGCATTACATTAATCCAACAAGAGATGATCAACCTTGTCTCGTATAAGGTTGGCATGGCGGGGAAAGGAGCCAAGCATGTGCTTGATATTTATCAAGATCTGTGGCAGTCAAGCTTTGAATGTTACCCTGTAGACAGAAAGGAATAGCATTTCACTACCAACCAGGCAACCATCAACAGTACTCCAACACTTTATATTTTGTAAAGCTTGGGTGCTTAGAAAACTCTCGAAAAAAGAAATTACAAAGGAAGAGTTGGAGCAATGCAGAAATTAGTTCTAAAGCAAAGTCTCGGGAAACCAAATAACGTACCTATCATGGCATCACTCCATGCTTAATACTAGATTAAAAGCCAATTTAAATATAAATGTTCATTTCCCTAACGTAATATCTGCAACAATTCATTTTGCACTTCTTTAAAGGAAGATATTAGAAAGAAAAAAAAAACAATTTTAAGTAAAACAAGAATGATATTATACATTGTTAAATCCTAAGACTATTTAGACTAATTTGCTCGTTTACACCATTAAATCTCTTCCTTAAAATGTGTTTAAAAGGACTTGTTGTTAACATATCAATGGAGGAAGTGTAAGAAATTTAGAACAAATTGTGCTAGGAACTCATATTAGGGGGCAAAATACTTAATGCTACGCATGATAATTTTGTTTAGCAGCTTGGGAKAAAAGTTAGGGAATTGTTGTAGGAGATTAATAAAGCACGTTAATGGAAGAGAAGGTTTGCTGAATATAGATGAAAGTTTTAGCGGTTTAGTTAGGCGAGAATTAAGCATTAATATGAATTGTATTAAGTCTTTAGAGGTTGGTAGAGCTGAGGATTAAGCATAAAAATATAGTGCTTATGAGAAATTAGATGTAAGTATCTTAAGTGAAGAACATTTAATATGTAACAGGCAAGAATAATTTTTCTGTGATTTTTTTCTTTAGTGTTATGATTGTCCATTTTTTTAGATCAAAACTTGTGGGGGAATAAGTGAACAAGGTAGCGCTGAGATACATAGATAACATTTTATTTTCTTTCTTCTAAGACAAAACAATATGATTTTGAAAAAATCAATAGGAGAAACAAACATGAGTTCATCCAACACGTTCATAGAAGTTATAATTGTATAGCATTTAAACTTTTGAAGCATCTTCACCATTCAGGGGAATCAATAGAAATTGAGTTCTTTATAATTAACAGAAGCATCTTCATCAAAACAAAATCTAGCTCTGGAAAATAACACTTCAAGTGGACTCTAGGTTCTTTTCTCTCTGAATAACATACCCTAATCATTAGAGTTTTTTACTCTCTTGATAACATGCCCTGCACATATTCCCAACTAAAGAAAGCAATCAGGATGCCTGAGGGACGCCTACTTAATCTTTAAAATTTACAKCAGGAAGATGTCTGAGTCTACATTTTTTGATAAAGTTGACGGGTATTATTGGTGATTTGAACTTTCTGAAGGGGAGATATGGATATTATGGGAAGTTTACAAAAAATTGAGCCCCCTATTTTTCTCAAAATCACAAAAGTCACTTTACAATATCTTATGTAAACCTTAGAGACAATCTAATGCTGGTTTATGAGGCCTCAGATATTTCTACCAAATGGTGCTTCTAATCACTCCTTGATTTTCTTGCAAACATCTAATAAGGCATTTTTTTAAAAAAAATGATTGAAGCATGAGATCAAGCCCCCTTAACCCACGATAAGTCCATAATACAAAGTATTATCAAGTCTAAGCAAAGTCATACAAGATGTGATTTCTCACATTCTCACCATATTCCCATCATATGCCAAGCAAGGGATTCAACACCCTATTTCTAACATTCGTATATCCACTACGTCTCATCCCTCYCACCAAATGCCCCGTTAGGATACTTCCATGTACACTCGCATTGACTGTGCAAATATACAATTTGTGCAATTTGAAACCTTGTTCCTTAATCAAGCTCCAATYCATGGCTTAATCACCTCAAAGAATCTCATATCAAATGCACAAAACCACAATGATTTCAAAACAATTTGATCATGAACAAGTTGCAATTAAAAGATATTCAATAGTGAAAACATCAAACAAAGTAGCAAAGTGAATTAAACCTGAAATGGGCGATGCCCAAAATTATGCTGATAAACATCATTGGCAGTATCATTGATTTCAAAAGCTTGTACAACTTCTGCGTTAACCCCAGATTTGATGAGCGAATATCTCTATTTTTCCAACAAAGAAACAAACAAACATGAAATAAAGTCAGTAAGAAGGAAAAAAGGAAGACAGAATGAGCAAGAATAGCAAAAAAAAAAAAAGAAGAGGGAAATAGACCATGCCACCAATGCCACTGTAAAATTCGAGAACTTTGAAGGGCTCATTTTCATGGCGTCGTCTGCTTAAACCCTCTTCCTCCATTGATGGCACTTCAACTTCACAAATCACAATAAGTCGCCTT
>SNQN01000172.1:21727-35198 GCA_008642245.1 Bassia scoparia
TCGGTCGGTACCTTTTTTGGATTTGTTTTTTTTTTTTAATTTTTAGTGCTGGTGGAGGGAATTAAGACCAAGGATTTACCGACCGAAAAATCGATCGGTACARCGACCGATTTTKAAATCGGTCGGTAATACCGACCGATTTTTCGGTCGGTAAATTTCACCGACCGCAATCGGTCGGTGTCGGTCGGTGTTACCGACCGATTTTTTTCGGTCGATAGTTTCGGTCGGCCTTACACGGAATTCTTGTAGTGGGTCGAGGTACGCTCGAAATTTGAATGATCTGAAATTTGCAAAATCGCGATTTTGAAATCTCAGAATTGGACACCTGCATGCCAAAATCACCGCAGGTCCAATGGAGACCTGCGTGATTTTGGAACGCAGGTCCAATGGCTATCTGCGTTATTTTAAAACGCGAGTCCAATGGTAACCTGCGTGATTTTACCTCACGGGTTACCATTGAACTTGTGTGTTGATATCGCGCAAGTCTCCATTGGACTTATGCATCAAAATCAAACAGGTTTCCATCGGACCTGTGTGATTTTGACACGCAAGTGTCGTTTTAATTTTTTTTTTAAACAAAAAATTGTAAATTGTTACCATTGTTACTGTTATTTCTATAATTATATGTCAACTTTTTAATTGTCAACTATCAATTACATATTTGATTATATAATTCTTAACACTAATTCCAAAACTACTAATTATACACTTATAAGTTAAAATAAAATGCAAACTAATACAATTATCAACACCAATTCATAAAAGAAATCACTAAAATGAATTAGTTAAACATTAATAATGCAAGCAATCATTAACAACACTAATATAGATTTATCGATAACAATTATGGCACTAATAAGTACAACGAGAATCAACACACTAATTCATAAATATTAAAAACAATAATTCATGTCCAATGGTGACCTGCTTGTGCAAAAAAAAAAAAAAAAAAAAACAGAATACTAACCTCTCGTCGGGCACTACGGGCAGCCTTCGACGGAGCCTAGGCAAGCGGTTGCTTCCCTTCGCGTCGTCCTTTGGGAGACAATTAGAGTCTAAAGACAATTTGTGGGACAAAGATTTAACGTAAGTTCTAATTGATTATTTCCTCTACAAATGCAAGCGACATATTGCCCGGAGTGGCTACTCCCCTTTGAGCATTTTTCTAAACATGTTAAGTGCTTAGTGTAGTGAGCAAAAATGGAGCGTTCTTGGTAGCTTTTTAGGTCTGCAATGCTACTCCTTATCAATGTTTCGGATTATATAAATAAAAAGTGAAATTGATTAATATAAAAGCAAATTAACAAAGGGCATCTATAATAATTGGTGAGTTACGTAGCCATAACGATTATTAAAGTTGTATACTGTCAGGGTAGTGCCACGCAACTAATTACCTCTCCTCCTCTTGAAGCTTGAATCATATCAGGATAATTCCACTTTGCTGTTTCTAAATCTCTCTCAAATATATTCTTCAACCCCAATCATACCATTAAAATAATCGAGTAATAAACTTGATTTGAATAAAATATTAAATACATATAATAGGATTTGTTAATCAGAAGATACTTCAACCCAAATTCAGTTTTGTGTGCAAAAGCCAAAAAACTGATTTTATAATAATAATTAAAACATTACCTGTCGCTCGCTTAGTCTGTTTCGTCGAGTTTACAGGGCAGGATGTGTTCCATCCAACTGGGCCACCGAGGGGTATCACGGGCGCTACACATTTTGGGGTAGCTTTCGGGATGTGCGACGACGTGGTGATTGCATCGTTGGTGTCTTGCGCTCAGGCTGCGTTGTGCGCGTGGCAGAATTTTGAGGTTGCTTGACTTGTTCGGTGTTTTCGGGTTGATGTTGGTCAGCGTTGGGCGGAGGACTCGGGCGTTTTGAGGGATCAGCTGACTCAACTGCCGTTCCACCGGGTTGGATTGATTTGATTACTCAAATGCATTACTGAACCCTACACTACAGCGAAGAGGTTTATAGAGAGATAGAGAAGAAGTAGCATGAGAGGGAGGGGGTGTCTAATTCGGGAGACTCGAGGGTCGATGAGTTGTGCTTAAGAAGTAAACAGAGTGATGAATGAGTGACTTGCGAGTGGAGTGAATATTGTGATGGCATTTCCGGTTCTTAACACTCCAAACTACGAGAAAAAAACAGCGGTATAAACAATAAATACGAGTGGCGAGTAATTTACCTCGCCAACCCCCCCCAATCCATAACTTCAACTACGTTAAGCTAACCGCAACGGTCCTGCACAACCTCCAGTAGAATAATTACGAAGTATAACATATGATCATAGATATAGGTCCGCCGTTCTGCCCACAATGTTACAATGGCTTAGTGGAAGTATGCTTTTATTCGCAGGATAATCACTTTTAGTAGGCGGGTAAAAGCTTAAAAAGCTAGGAAGTATGGCGGGTAGCTGACGAAATTAAATTGTCAATATGACGTGTTCGGTTGTTTTCAGAAGTATGCGGTTGTTGATTATCATAGAAGAAAATTAATTACTGATCAAGGTAGCGCTTTTTTTCCATGCATATAAGACGTAAAAGTTAAAGACCTAAATCCACGTTACTTGATTGAAAACCTATCTTTATTGCCGTTTTGAAAAAAGGTAGTGTTTAAATGCGCTAAATAGCTAACTTCATAGAACTGCTACGAAGTTCTGTGCCGATAGAGTATATTAAAATTTAACTGCCAAGTATGCTTTTTAATCCTACGTCACGTGGATATTGAACTCTAGAAAGGCTACCTAAAAGAGCTACGCTCGACACGCTCATGACAGAATTTAATATAGCCTCTTCCATTGAAAAAAATATATATAAATAATGAGTAATTTTGTTTGAAAAATTGAAAGACCTACGGTAGGAGAGCACTGGATTCATTGGACTTGATTTTCATAGGTTTGAATTAGACCACAATAACGGTTAACTTGTGGCTAACCCCTATCGACAGTAATGGTCAAGCATTGACCTCTAAATTACGCAAAGATATTTGTTAATTTCTGATATTCAAGCAACTCATTCTTTAAACTTTAATTAATCTTTAACCTTCAATTTTTCAATTCACAATCTGCAAATATATCTCAGCTCAAACCCTCATATTCACTGTTGAAGCAATTGTTCTTACGAATTCGCATTTTTTCTTTCATTATTGTTGTTGAAGGTATGATTTCCTTTAGGTTTTTTTATCTTTCAATTTSTTGAATTCAGTTGTTATTTTTGCTGTTTTATCGTTTTTGATTCTTCGTTATTTAGATGATTGAGTCATTAGTTTTTTATTTCAAGATTAATTGTGCGCCATAGTTGTCTATGAATAATTTGCTGTTTTTGGTAATTTCATATAGTTGTTCATCTTTTTCGTGTTTGTCAATTTTTGTTTTGTTTTCCCCTAATTTTACAAGGAAACCCTAAAAATGGATCTGTAATGTTTTGCTCAATTTTATTAGGTCGAAATTTCCTGCGTTTACATGTTGAATTTCTTGATATTGTTTAATGTAAACATGTGTAGTTATATATTGTCAAGAACTCAAGATTTTATTATTGCAAATAAATATTGCTATGATTATGGTTGTTTTGGATTTTTTAAAACTTTTCTTTGTTTTGAATTTTTGTTCACAACTTGGTTAAAGTTTTTAAATATCTGGACCTTCTGTTCTGTTTGGTATTTGTTGATTTTTACAGTCAATTGATATGATTATGGCCGTGTATGAAAGCTTATGCTGTTGCTGACTTTTCTTGCTTTTGTTTCTTTTTTTAGGTATTGTTGGTGAATTAATCATGAGATTTAAGATTGGAAGCATGGTAGAGGTCTTGTCCAATAAAGACTTGTCAGATGTTTGGCGATGTGCAAAAATTGTTGCAGATGACGGTGATGGTTACACAGTCAAATATTATCGTGGTCCAGGCATAGCTAAAAACGGTGTCGACAAAGTTCCAACGAAATCAGTGAGGCCTTGTCCAAAACCCGCAACAGGGTCTGACAAATGGGCTGCTGGTGATGTTGTGGAAGTATTAGATGATGGTTATTGGAGAGTCTCTGTAATCGAAGAGGTTCTTGAAGATGATTATTATCAAATCCGGGTGATTGGATCTTTGGACGAGTTTATGGCYCACAACACCAGTATCAGAGCACGTCAAGTATGGACAGAGAATAAGTGGGTTCTAAAGGATAAGGTATTATTCTATCGCTAGTTAAATTTCTAATTGGTTRTCTCMATTTCCCTTTGTTTAGTATTGTACTTTTATTTTTCTTTGATTTGGTTCACATTCAAATATTCTAGTTTCACCTTGCTTTTTATATCTCCATAATTTGTCAAACCCACTTATTCTCTGGTCTCATTACTTGACTGTGCCTCTGATACTCGTGTGTTGTGTAGCCAGTAAAACATCGTCAAGAGATCCATATCACACCTGATTTTGAATATTCATATTCAAAGATCCATTCTTCGATTACGAGACTCTCAATAACCACAATCACTAGATACTTCGACTCAACATCACAGACAGCCCATCTTGTCAGACCCTGTGTGCTTGGTTTCTGGACAAGCCTTCGACTGAGATTTTGTGTATGGAATTTGTCGATATACTTACGTTTTTTAGCTTATTGGTACTGGACCACGGATGTAGATTATTGACAGTGTGTAGCCATTCACCGTCATCTGCAAACAATTTTTGCACATCGCACAACATCTGACAAGTCTTTATTTGGTACAGACTGAACTGACTTACGCTGCTCCCAGATCTTATCTCACAATTGATTAATTCTACCCAACTAATACTTAATAAAGAGACAACAAAGCTAAGAATAAGTCCAGCAGCAGCATAAGTTTCATACACGGCCATATCATATCAATTTGACTGTAAAATAACAAATACCAACAGAAAGAAGGTCCAGTATATTAAAAAAGCTTTAACCAATTTCTGAATCAAAGAATTCAAAACAAGTAAAGTTTTAAAAAATACCACAAAAAAAAACCATAATCAGTTAGGCAATATTTACATGTTCAATAATAATCATAATTGAGATTTTCTGACAGATATATAAACTACACATGTTTACACTTAACAATAGATTCAAGAAATATCGAACAGTAACGCAGGAAATTTACGCCCTATAATAAAATTTGAGCAAAAACGATAAGATCCATTTTGTTAGGGTTTCCTTGTAAATATGGTTGGAAAGACAAGAACAACAATTGACAACATCTGAAATAAGATGATACTAAACTTATATGAATTACCAAAAAAACAGCAAATTATTACATAGAACAACATTGGCGCTACATAATCTTATAATAAAATAACTAATGACTAATCATCCTTAACTAACGAGAATCAAACACGTATATAAACAGCAAAAATAGGAGCAATGAATTCAACCAAATCTGATAAGATGAGGAAAATACTAAAGGAGAATCATAGACCTTCCAAACATAACATTATGACAAGAAAAAATTGCGAATTCCGTAAATAGAACATTGCCTTTCACTAGTGATATGCATGATTTTGAGCTAGAGTATTTGTTATGCTAGCAGTATGTGAAGTGTAGAAATTGAATGTTACAGATTATATTATAAGTTAAAGATGATTGCTGAATATCAGGAAATTAAGCAAATTTTTGCGTCAATTAAGAGGTCATGCTTGGACCTTACGTGATCAGGGTTACCACAAGTTAACCGTTATTGGGTCTTAATATGTAAAATCAGTCAATGAATCAGTCCCTACTACTTCATTCAAACAAACGTTACTCACTATTATATATATTTTTTTCAATGGAAGAGCAATATTAATTCTATGAGCGTGATCGGCCAGACGTAGCTTTTTTAAGGTAGCCTTTCTATACGTTCAATGCACGTACGTAGATTATAAAAGCTACTCTGGCATTAATTTTAAGTCTACTATACGACAAACTTCGATACCAAGTTGTATTTGAGTTAGCTATTTAGCGCTTAAACACTACCTTTTTTCAAACGGCATAGAAAGATTAGCGTTTTAATCAAGTTAACGTGGTTTAGGCTTTAACTTACGCTATATGCATAAAAAACGCTATCTTGACGTAATTAATTCTTCTTCTATGAATAAATCAAAACCGCTACTCTAACACCGACATCACGGCATATTGACAATTTAATGTTCGTCACGCTACCCCGCATACTTCTAGCTTTTTAAGCTTACCCCTACTAAAATGATTACCTGCGTAACAACAGCATACTTCACAGCCATTGTATTACATTGTGGTCAGAACGACGACCCTATATCTATTCTATTATACTTTCGTAATTATTCTACTGGCTAGTTGTCAGGACCGTGGCGGTGCTTAACCGTAGTAGTATGGATTGGGGGGTTGTGCGTAATTACCAATCAGCCACTGTTTTATTGTTGTATACCTGCTCGTTTTTCTTCTCATTGTGAGTGTTAAGACCGGAATGCCACTACACAATAGTTCACATCCACTCAAGTCACTCATTCACTCACGTCTGTTCACTTCTAAGCACAACGTCATTGATTCCCTCGATCTCCAATTAGACACCCCCTCCTCTCAGTACTCTTCTCTATCTCTCCTATAAACTCTGCGTGTAGGGTAGAATCATTGAGTAATCATCTCCCCGGTGAACGCCAGTTTGGTCGCTGACCTCAAAACGCCACCCGTCCTCCCCAAAACGCTGACCAACATCAACCGAAAACAGCCGACAACAAGTCAACGCAACGCTCAATCAATTCTGCCACGTCGCACAACGGCGCCGGGACGCCACGCATAGACACCAACGAATGCCATCATCCCACGTACGTGCACAGCGCCGAAAGCTACCCCAGAAATTGTAGTAGCCGCCCGTGATATCCCCTCGGTGGCCCAGTTGGATAGAGACCAACATACGCTGCCCTGTAAACTCGATACGAGAACAGCCGTAAGAGAGCCGACAGGGTAATGTTTTAATTATTTTAATAAAATACAGTTTTTTGCTTGTTGCGACGACAAAACTGAAATTATGGGGTATGAAGAATATCTCTGATTAACAAATCCAGTATTATATGTATTTAATATTTTATTCAAATCAAGTTTTATTACTCGATATTGTAAGGTATGAATTGGGGTTGAAGAAAATATATTATGTAGAAGAGATTTCAGAAAAGCCAAAGAGGAATTAATCACTGATATGATTCAAGCCTTCAAGGGAGGCAAGGTAATTAGTGTTGCGCTGTGGCATACTACTGACAGTAATACAACTTTAAATAATTCGTTATGGTCTACGTCAATCTCACCAATTATTATAGATGACCGTTTGTTAATTTGCATTTTATATTAGATCAATATTCACTTTTTATTTCTATATAATCCGAAACATCTGAGTGAAGGGTAGCATTTGCAGACCTAAAAGCTACCAAGAACGCTCCACTTTTTGCTTACACTAAGCACTTAACATGTTTAGAAAAATGCTCAAAGGGGAGTAGCCACTCCGGGCAATATGTCGCTTGCATTTGTAGAGGAAATAATCAATTAGAACTTACGTTAAATCTTTGTCCCACAAATTGTCTTTAGACTCTAATTGTCTCCCAACGGACGACGCGCAATGTGGATAGTCCTCTATATGCTTCTGGCTTCCGTCGAAGGCTGCCCGTAGTGACCCGCGAAGATGTTAGTATTCTGTGTTTTTTTTTTTTTTGTTTGATTTTTTTTAGCACAAAAGCAGCTCACCCATTTTTCTATTGGGATCCATGCGACATCGTATTGTTATTTGATATTAATTGAAGGTAGGGACTGCTAGTTGATATCTCGTAAATGTAAACTTAATTAAGTGGCCGGGATAACTTAAGTTATTTCAGATATTATTATACTCTATATGTAGTGTTTGTGTAATTAATGATATGCTTGTCATATTATTAATGTGTTAACTAATTCATGTTTATTTTTCTTTTATGAATTGGTGTTGATAATTGTATATAGTTGCCATTATTATTTTTAACTTTAAGTGTATAATAGATAGTTTTGGAATTAGTGTTAAGGAATTATATAATCAAATATGTAAATGATAGTGGACAATTAAAAAAGCTTGACTATAATTATAGATGTTAATAACAGTTAACTAATGGTAACAATTTTACAATATTTTTTTGGTGTTATAGTAAAAATAAAAAAAATAAAACGACACTTTGACGTGTTCATAAAATCAACAGTACCGAATGGAAAACTTGTTTATGCTAAAGTTCCAATGGAGACTTGCACGCAGATATCAACGACACAAGTGGTCTACATGGTAACCTGGAACCCTCGGGCTTGGTAAGAATCATCGCAGTAGTTTCCATTTGGGACTCGGCGTTTTAAAATCACGCAGAGGATACGTCCATATCTGGACTTTCGTCGTTCCAAAATCACGCAAGGTCTACCAATATGACTGCTGATTTGGCAATGCAGTGTTCCACTCTGAGATATTCAAAAATCGGCCGGTCGATTTGCAATTTACTACGACTACATATCAGATTTTCGAGTTGTACCCTTCGAGCTTTGCTAGCTTTGCCGCAATGTTTTCGTTTTATACGATATTTCTTGGGATTCTACCACGGTGGACTGGTGCGGCCGTTGCCGTGCCTGCTGTGTGGTGTTTGATGGGGCGAAAATTTCTGAATTGCAGCCTGAACAGGGTGGTCTTGGTGTGGTGGCACTCTAGCGGGGTGAAGGATAGGTATTCTCCCCCTTTTTTATGGGGTGCTCACATTGCAAGTAGTGAGTGTTTTTAGTGTTTCCACTCTAGTGTTTGAGGAGGCCCTATCCGGTGCTTGCGTTGTCTTACAAGGTTGTCAACATTCGTTTGACCCTGATGTTATAGAAGAGTTAATTCATGGGTCTGCCAAATATCCCGTTGGTGAAACTAAGAAATGTCTGGTGTGTACTAGTGTCGTAGCAAGGTGTGTAATGAGAAGTGAGGTTGGTGATGGTTGCAAGGTGGTTGTGGAAGTGAGTAGTGTTATGGTGGGTTGGCAGTGAGTGGAAATGGTCGTTCAGTGGAGAGGTGCAAAGAGAGAGTAATATATGGGCGTTGGTTGTGGAAGATAAGGGGTAAATTTGGAGAAGTGGTGGTTACGTCATTTAGGCCTACGCTTTATTACATAGTAAGTGTGTGCAGACAAGGTAAATAGCAACTTCTGTATTATTATTATACTTTTAGTACATACAGATTAGATATCCTATACAAACCGAATCGGTTGCTTGATTGATAATTGTATTAATTCTTATTTTGCTTGTCGATGGTTTTTTTCAAGAAGAGTGTGAATTTGTCAAGGGCTGAGAGGCTGACTCATTGGGTAAGAATGGCAGGATTCGCATATGAAAATAAGACCAATATAATCGTGTCGGGGCGGCTTTCGAGTTACTGCGTCCTAAAATTGATGGCCCAAAGCACCGAAATAGAATTTAAAGCGGGCTTTTTGAGCGGACCCAAAAAATTTTAATTAAATTAAAGAACCAAAGAAATTTTCGTTTTTATTTTAAAAGGGGGGGGGGATTTAATGGGGAGGGCCCATCCCCTTTCCCCATGGACACGCAGTTGGTGGGCTTTTTAGTCGTGATGCTTTGATACTCTTCTTATTTTAAAAATACTCTCAAAGAAGGATTTATTAAAATTTGTAATGTATTGATGTCCTATTTTGGCTGAACAAAATTTGCTATGTGAGTTTGACACATATCCGAATAGTAGAATGGTATGGGTACTATAAATAGACACAACATTCATTTCTATTTAGACCTCCCCTTTTTTGCGTAGTATTAATTTATGTTTCTTATAGATAGAAATGTTACAATATTCTTTTACTGTAGAAGATTTTGGTAATTATAATAATTTAGATGAGCTGGGGCGGGTATATAGTACACATGGTTTTAGGCTCCGTTGTCGTATTGCACTGTATATTAAATTATACTAATTTATTCATTAAAATTTTAAAAGAGTGAAATAAAAAGTGTGTGGCAATGGTTAACCGTTTTTCTGGAAAGGGACAGTCTGACATATGCTTTTATAATAAGTATAAATAATAAGTATCGGGCGATCCTGAATAGCCACGAGTTCTCCGATACTTCAATTGAATTTATTTTATAGAGCTCTACAGTGATGGTAGTAGAGACTGATATGACTATCAATTTACCAATTTTTAACTATAGTTATGAAATTTTGTATTTTATCGTGACGATAAATATAGAAACACCCATCTTGGTGTAATAATATCAGATTGGTTCATACACATTGGTTATTCACTGTACGAGTGGCCGGTAAACAACCCTATAATGCACTCTTTGAAGTCCAAGAATAAAGAAAGTATGAAATTTTTTTAAATACCAAAATGAAATAGTACTAAAATAACTGTGTGGTGAATACCATGTGACTCTCTTCTTTTCCGATAAGGAAATACTAACTATCATTTAAATTTACATCTCTTCGAATATAAATCGATTTAATATTTTGATTCATGTTTTTTATTTCATTGATAAACTGAATTTATATAAATTTTTAAGGTCCAAGAATAATACAGTGTTTTTTACTTCTTCGATATAGTTTATTGTTGAAAGATTATACCTAGATTGTTATGAGACCGTAGTAGTGAAAAGGGATTTCGAAGAAGCATGTGTTTTAAGAGAATAAAGATACACACATATAATTATGTCATATATCATACTCAAAAAAAATGAGATAATAAAGGTCTATAGTATATGTGTGATAATGAACAGATAAAACAATTGGTTATATATCGGTATTTTATCTTATAATATTTTTATAATTATCTTAATCTATGACTCTATTTGAATGTTAATCCAACATGAATACTCTAAGAATTTGATGATTGAATGAGCAAGTTGGGTTACTTGTTTGTTGTCAATTATGTGTTTATATCTAAATTATATGTTTGTTGTGGCTGTGGTGAGTGGTTTTATCATGGTTAGTTTAGTAAGGAAATGTTAATTAAGTTTATTTCTTGTTGGTGTTAATAGTTTTAAGAAATTTCATTAAGAAACCTTTAAAGATAAGTATTAGTATATTTTATTATTTACACATGGATTATGATTTCGAACTATTTAGATTAGTCCTCGGTTTGGTTTTGTATGTCTTATTAGAAAAGTGGCCACCATGTGCGGAATTAATAATGTGATTACGAACCAGGGAGGTGTGTCCTGTACATTGTCGTCAATTAGTAAATTGTGACTTTTTTACTGTTTAAAGTTATGTGGTCATAGCTAATTTTTTTTCTAATAAGACATGTGACTTGTTAACCCAACGTGGTTCATCTAGAATTCTTTTTAACCAATAAATCAGTTAGAATGGAATGTAACCGGAGATTTAGAACAACGAGTATGTTCTGATGCTGCTCTCATATATTGAATTTTACCTCCGTTTGGATAAATGAGTGAATAAAATGTATATTACCTGCACGACATTAATTTGTACTAAAATTATATCAAATTTTCCATGTAGAGAGTGGATCTAACTTTTAAATTGGTCATTACAAATACCAACATTATACATTGTTACTATTTTACTTTGAAAAGCGTCTCATTTGAATTTATAGTTCATGAGAAATTTTTCCTGATATCATTCTTTGAGTACTAGTGTGAAGGTTAATTTTCTCTGTATTTTCTTCGTACTAATAGGTAAAGTACTACGAGGAGTCTACGCAACCTAAACATATCTCTAGAGTCAGGCATTTTTACCCGTCTGTTTTGCGATCCTCTTGGTTTGACTGTTGACTTGACTCACTCTGATGCTGAATTTTCTCCCCAATTTCAACGCACGCATGCTACGTCGATCAAAACGGATTGATGAATACACAATTATTGTCACCATTAACGGTCTTATACGGATTGTCCTGGTGAGGTTTTGAAGTTGTTCTACCAAGTGCACTCATGAATAATTCGGTACAACTTCCTTTATTGTTCGCTCATTCGCTTTTATAATATCTTATGTCTTTCGTTAGATCTATTTGCTAATAGATTATATGTGATGTAAGAGTCACCAGCTGACATACTCACGATAGACTCCTGACTATAAACATTTCGTCTAATTCTTTTTTTTAGAGTTTGTTAAGTTCTGTCAAAACTAAATCTGACTCGCTGAATCGGAGGGATCATGGTTTCCATGTGAGGACTTAGGTACCCAAGAGGTATTCGAAAGAGACTCGCTCTATAGAAAGTGGCAATGGTCTTTCCCACGTCTACTTATATTTTTAAACAAACTAGGTGTAAACTAGTCATTCCTGTGTAAGAGGGAAGGTCATAAACACCCCATAATAAATAATTCAACGGTTAAGATGTTGCTATTATTATCATGAGGTACTAATTCTTCCCACTCTGTTCTCATTTTTTCTGAGTTCTTGGCATTCCTCTTGTGCTTTCCTAATGACTTGCTCAATATCTAATTGTCTCTCATTGCTTTTTTCCTTCTCTTGTTCAAGCTTTGACGGAGTTAATCGAATTATTGAAAGTAATTTTTATGTTTGGTGTGAATATTCTTTTGTGTTGGTGTAATAGTTGGCATCTGGCGAGTTGTGTTACAGTCGTCCCATCAATTCTATAAAGAGTGTTAACGGCGCAACTCACGTTGTTAGCGAGAGCTTCATTGTCTTCTCTCTATACTAATCGCATTGCATTTGTAGGCAGGTAGCAAGTATGCACTGTTCTTCAAGAGCATTATCTTAATTTATTCTTCGTAAAGGATCATCTTTTGTTGGCATTTAGGTTTAATTCACTTTGCATAGACTTATTGCCATTGGGTGATTTTAGATAGTTTTTGCCACATAAATTAGTAATTGAATATTCTTTATGATTATTCCAAGTTGCATTACATCGTTCGGAATAGCAATTTCAAATTCATGTGGAATGTTTTCACGATATACAAATTGTGTCAATGCTCTCTTGTGACATGAATGATATGAAGATGATCTTGGTTAAGGTGATTAAGCCAATGAATTGGAGACTTGACTTAAGGAAACAGGTTTCAAAATTAGTCACAATAATTAAATGAATGGATATTATTTGCACAGTTCAAATGCCTCAGATACTGTGTTACATGAAGTTATTGGGTATCTCATCGCACAAGACTGTCGTTTAAGGCAGTTTGCGTGCGAGGCGATTGACTGTATGTGTGATGTAATAAATCTTTGTAAGCTCTAGATAACAGTAGGCAACGAGCCGTTTTTCCTTGACACCCACTTTCCTGTTTAATTGCATTCGAACACATATTTGGGACTTGGTTGACACCATATGGTGAGATGTGAGGACAGATCACGATCTTTTTATGACTTTGTCTCTTTGACGCATGAGAATTTCACGACTTGAATTTATATACTATCATGTTCACTCTAATGACTTCTCTTATCTGTGTTTACTTATAGGGGTATTCTTCAAGATATCTCATGCTTTCTTACAATATCGCACTGTTACTATTTTTTAAAAATTATTGCTAGGTAATGAAATCATTATCTCAATTCTC
>SNQN01000172.1:37204-52154 GCA_008642245.1 Bassia scoparia
AGTAATAGTGTCTTTTCCATATCACACTATGTCAGTTACTTAGTCTCAAACATTGTTAATATTGTGCATTTTTTCTTTATGCGCAGTGACCCGACACATCATACTCCGTCCTTATAGTTATCAGATTGTACCCTGCTAGAACCATGTAACATTACTTTTCCTAGGCATTCTTGCTAAGGTTACTGGACCAACTTAATCATGTGTGCAAAATTCTGGTCATGTTGATGTCGGACGGGCTGCTGGCTCTACTCTTAAATCTTATCTCTACTCCAATTACTTCTGTACCCCAATTTCACCCCCCCATATGATCTTGAAGGTCAAATATTTGCGAGAACACACAGCTGGAATTTTCTACCTGTCTGGTTACAGGATCTTCTCACAACCTTCAAAAAGCTTCTCTCTAATTGTAGTGCTAAAGAGGTTATCTTCTCAACGTTGTTGCTGAAGATTCATATACATCCTACTGACACTTCATACAGCTACTATGAAACGCTATTAGTAGAACCATAATGGCACGTCAACGTTAGCGTCAAGACTGTACAAAACGTTTTATATGGCTACCCTGTCCTAACGTCAATACTCCACAGTATATGTCTGAAATTCTCCTTAAACTAGGAAAAATTTAGCATTTTCTAGCTTTTCGGCCCGCTAGTCTTAAAATTTCGAGCTTACAAGTTTCTGTACTGCACTAACTTGATGGAATGATATGCAACAGCGCACCCAGTCTGAGCAATCATGTGAGCCTTTAAAGTCTGAAGATACTGAACATCCAAAAAACTTTCTTGATACACATTACTTGCACTTGCCCTCCTCGTGCATTTTTCAGAGGCGTGGCTCCAGACACTTAGTAAGCCTTAACGTCCCACCCATTCTCATACACTCCGATAGGTATTGTGGTAGCTGCCTCTATATTTTCCTCGATTGCCACAAGGGGCGAACAACGATATCTGCACTTTCAGAGCTCGCCTTGGAAAAATAAGTGCAATGCCATGTTGTACCCTGGTGATTAAAATCTGAATTTGTACAACTTCTCAGCGCTTCGACACACCCACTGCAAAACACATGATATAGCTTAACCATGCCACAATCTTTTTCCGTTTGAAGTTTTGCAAGTTATCCACGCGTTAACAAAATCCGTAAATCACACTACATTATCATGCTAGTGTAAATTAGTTGAAAGCCCAAGTCATATCTATCAGCTATAATCGCTATAGCTGAGCGCCTGCCTGCATTGAACTTTACCAACTGTTGAAGAGACTCACACAAACCCAACTTCTTTCAACTTTCGGTTAATGTTCTGATTTCATCTAGTTCCCTGTAGTATCATCGAATTGTTGGGATCGCCTTTTCTATAATAGACATGATGCACACACTTCACTCCTGCACTTACCATCACTTCTGTGAACAGTCACCGCTACTTAAATATTACATTTACCCTGATGCGATCTCCATGATTCTTTCCTCACAGCTAACAGTATGAACGTACTCCGAACGCTATAAAGAAATAAACAAATAAAAGCACAGCATCTGTCCTAAGAGTTGCTCAAGGTCTTACAACATAGTCCGTGCTCAGCATCATATTTATATGACCAGCTCAGGTTTAGATAGTCTCGACATGGCCGTTACAGGAATAGAGTTACTTTTCATAGGCGAGGAAACAAGGGCAATGGCATGGCGTATCTTGAGGCTATCACCTTAGCTGCTAACCTTCGGCATCTTCCTATTTACTGTCTACATTGTGATCTAATCAGCTCGGGCACTCTGCACTGCTGGTCAAACTTCCAGACAGCATACCTGGTTCCACACTGTTGCCCAAATCCTTTGATTCCTGCCTCTATTGCCTCAACCCTTCTATATGCTAGCTCGGCAATACACTAACCACCAAGGGTAACTTTTCGCTATATTCTCATACTTGATCCATAACTATCATGAGCCTATAGCGCCTCTCTAGACACAGATCCGATGCGCATTAAATTTTTCGCAGCCCTAAGATCTGTTGGATTTCTCAATCTTCGAGTCCTTCTTTCCTCAGCAACTCGACAAACCCATATTATATCGGGCATCCGTTCGACCATGAGATTCTAGCTGGCGTTTATCTAACACTGTCTCTGGCCGGTTAGAAGTAGCAAGTAGTATGATTCTGCCACAACAGCATTGCAGAAATCGACCAAGTTCATATGGTGCTAATTTAGAGCTTAACCTTTGTGATTGTCCTTTGATAACCGGTATGCAAAGTTATCTCTCCAGAATGGTTAAGAAAAGGACTCATTGACAGACCTCTTCTTCAGCTTTCTGGAATCTCGTGAATGACCTTTTACGTTTCTCTCTAGTAAGCTAAGATGAAAGTGTTGTTTCTTTCTTGTCTTGAAATTCTTTTACTTTGCTTTGCAGTCAGCAAGTATCTCTGATGCTAGTGCCATGCAATTGAACAGAATGTGTTCCTGCAGGAGGATTGCTCTTGCTAGATAGTTAAAAGCTTCGAGGTGGACCATGGCATCACGCAGAGTATAACAGCAGTTGTGGAGTTGAGATATTAATTACTGTTCGATAACATTTTTTTTTTTTCTGTTCGACTGTTACCTGTATGTAACATTCTAGCTTGTTGACTGTTGATAGAAAATTCCTTGAATTTGCATGTACTCATTAGCAAGATTTCATTAAAAATTAAAAAAAATGAATGAATTGTATACTCTTTGTAAAACTAAGGCAGACCCAACTTTTGTTTCAATGTCTTATTAGGTTCGCAGATCACATCCTTCTTGTTTTATTATGGCTTCAGAACCAACTTCATTGTCAAGTCTTGCTTCTTCAAAACAACACTGAAGGCTTTAATAATACTGTACAAAGCTAGGTTTTCAAAAATAAAACTAATTCTTAGTCCATTCCCATTGCCTTGAAAGGTTTAATGAAAGAAAGGAAAGGATGGACAAAAATTCATAATAATTGAACAATGAAGTCAAAAGATTAACCACATATATACTGAGTAAAGTTGCATCGGTGGTTCCAGAAAAGTTTGGAGAGGGGGTGAACGGCGACATGACACCAACGCCAGGCACTAACCATTATAACGTTGCCTTTGCAAGCCTCCCCCGAGGCTCAAACATTGAGGGATGTTACACCTTCTGGCGGCAATGTTTTCATTATTTGTTTGACACCGGCCTCGAAATACCCTTCAAAGCGGGAAAACACGTGAAACGAAACAACCCCTCACCACACAGTAAATCCGGTACTCCGACACGGYAGGTTTYGGGTTTTGGAACAACTTTGGCTCCAAAGAAGGTGAAGATGTACAAACCTCAATCCTATCATTCCCATGAAGTTGTTACTGGCTACCCTAAGTCTAACTTATATAGTTAACTTTTAGTGTTTTTTTAGAGTTTTACATAAAACCGAAAAAATGTTATTCATGTATCTTCGATCTATTGCCTTTCTCCTGCAGCAGCAAATTCCAAACATGCTAAATAATTACAAAATCATCAGTTTTAATTGTAATCAAAAGAATTCAGAAAAATGTGCAAGCTCTTCAAGCATCAGGCATCAATATTAGTCTGCTTCGATTTAGGATATGACATATTTAGCTATAATACCTAAATATTATCATATTCTCAAGCATTTTTTTGTGACATAATATCTTTAATTTCTTTATAGCTATATCCTAAATTTCTTTAGCTATAATATGATAGCTTGTGACATAATATCTTTAATTTAGGTATTTTGTGACTGATATTAGACTGATACAAGTATTTAGCTAAACATGACATATAATAGCTTTTATCATATTCTCAAGCATTTTTTTAAATTTCTTTGTGACCTCCCCGAGTGTGAGAGTCTGTCATAATTTGTGATAGTCTGCAGGGGCCTGCGTTCACGCAGCCCCTATCGAACTCCATGGAAAACTCAAGGATAAACTCCATGAAAGGGACTCAAGGAAGCCTTACAAATTTTTACAAGGCAATGTGGTCGCATTGTTGGTTCAGAGATTGTCGAGGCTTCATTTCACTTTGGTGTGGCTTAAATCTCTCATTCAAGGTTCTTTTCTCGATACCAGGGAGGTTATGAAGGGAMTGACATCATATGTCAAGGAATGTAGAACCTATAAGCTCTTCAAACATTGACTCCCTAAGGACTTCCTCATCCAAACAAACAAGAAWAGTCCTACACAAGGGGAGGTTTCATTCCAGGATGGGATTACTAATAACGGCCGTTAAATGTAGGTTAGTCTTTTAACTTCTCTTCAATGTGGCAAGTTTTTTAGATAAGATTGAGTGTTAAATGAATTGGGTTTTGGTCAAAAGTTCAACTCATTCATGTAAGAAAGAGGATTGATGCAAACACGACACGACCCAATTATCAGCTCTACTTTGGAGTAAAACCTTCTTGGTAAACATTTCTTTATAAACAAAAATTCTTAAGAGGGAGCTCACGAGTCATGACATTTCCTTACTGGCATAATTGATTTCACATCCCAATCCAACTTGTCAATGATTTCACTTCATCTAAGGAAGGGTAAGAAATTAAAGTTACGAGAGTGCGATCAACTTCATGCTTTTGCTTCTAACGTTGATGAGATATCCTCGTTTCCGAGCCAAGTGACAAAAACTACACGAACTAGTAAAAAGGCATTTCACTAACGATGAACAAGCAACCTAATTACCATTCATTCATGAATTGCAAAACACAAAGAATAATGAGTTAATCACTTTGACATTTAAGTTTGCACAGCAGTTCACGATACACAATGTATCCCACATCGAAAATCTACACAAAATATCAAAAAAATCAGTATAAATGGAGTGCGAGTGACACTGAGCAAATTACTTACCTGGACGGGGTCAATGAGTGATCAAGAAGGCTCATGGCCTAGGGTGATGGCTTCCATTGCACACTTGGGAAGAGCATCTCCCTAAGATCTCCCCAAGTGGGAGAGTCTACGTCATAATTTGTGATAGTGGGGGCCTGCGTCCGCGCGGCCCCTGACCAACTTCAGTCCAAAATAGCATGTCAGCAACCTTAATTTTTCTCAAGTTGCAATTTTACACCAGAAGATTGTAATTCGGAGGAGACTTCTTTGAAGGCATAATGTTCATCTTTTATGCATTAGATGTAAGGCAGCTATTAACAATGCCCATGGACAACGATGTTCGAAAATGCCCAGATTAAGTGTTAAACATTTTTCTGAAGTTGCAATTTTACACCAGAAGATTGTAATTCGGAGGAGACTTCCCTTTAAGAAAGATACAGAAATCAACAGCTATTAGGTGATCTGAGTATAAAAGAATTAAATACCGTTTAATCACATGAACTGAAAGTGAACATATCATACAAGCACTTGGATAAGAAAGCAAATGATGTTGCTGAATTATGCTCTGATTTTTCATACATGAGTAACCAGACAAGAATTTGACACAATTAGTGAATTATATTCTGATTTTGCATACATGAGTAACCAGACAAGAAATTGACAATGGAGTCACTTCACTGGTAAACTGATAATTTTGTAATTTCAGACTTCTTGGGCTTATTCTTAGGCTGATTTTGCATACATAATAAGATGTTACAAAGTACAGGTTTGACTCGAATTGTAGAGCTTTACCTTCAAGAGAAGGAGCCCTTCCAGAAATTCTCAACAGCCTTGGTCAAGCCCGGGCTGAAGAGGGGGTTTGGAAATAGTTTTCAACCAGCAATTGACGCGCCTCGGTTATTACCTCACTAGCTGCGTCATTGCCCCAAGCGCAAAGATAAGTTTTGTGATATGGAAGCATTAACTTATATAATGTTCACTTTGTTCACTAATCATGAATATTATCTGATGTGGGACAAACACTACTACTTCCGAAATTAGGGACTTATTTTTCAAGAGATAGATCAATTTACCATTTCTTCTACTAGCAATACTGCAYTATTACAAACCATATWAATMTGTACATATTTGTGAGTTTACTGATCCTGATAGAACTAAATTTTACTGCTCTAAATTTCAAGTTGTTACATACTTCCATAACCAAACAACAAAGCAAACGAGTCATAAGATGGATCAGATCAGCTAGCTCGCCTCACCATATCCTCACACTTGTATTTCCATGTGGATGTTTCCTTTACCTCTGCTGCTGGCAGGTATTCCGAGTGCACGTGAAGGCGACTAAGTCAAAGGTTTCAAACGAAGGACCTTCTATCTCAATGTGCTACAAGCCGAGCTAATAATGGTGGAACAACCCTGTGTCTTTTGTAAGCAAATCGCCCAAGTTATACCCTATATTTGACCATTGTGCATCAGAATTGTTAGCTACAGTTGTTTTGAAACATCATTGATTGATTCAGATTCAATGGCAAACACAGTACTACACCAGAACAGTACAATTGAATAACATTATCGAATGTATAAAACTTAAATATGAAATAATGGGAGTTTCTTTTTGGGAAACCCCTCCAAAAATTAACGTATGCCAGTGAATGCAGCGAGCACACGGTATTCTTTAGTAAAAGGCGAAAGAATAGTTCGCTTTGTGCTCACTGCCTGGCTGCGTGAGTCATACTTGTGTGAGGCTTACTAATTTATACTTCTGTTATCAATTAAAACTTTGTTTTGAGTCGATGTGGGACTTTACGATATGTTCTTAAAAATTGAATTTCAACTTGCTATGGCTTCTCTAATGGTCTAAATGTGGTTAATGAACATCCTCATTTTTCATGTTTGGAATAGCTTTGCTGCTTCAAGTTGAATCTCTTCGATCTCGAGCCAATAGGTAGTGAGGCCGAGAGAGTTTCACAAGAGTGCAAGACTTCTGGTTCTATTGTGCTTCCCTTAACTAGAGAGTATTGTTTATTTACAGGGGTGGAATGGGCAAGAGAATTGGCATTTGACCGAAACATCATTTCAGAAACAGACACCATTAACGCATCAATAACTCTACGAGTGGGATGTCGTTAAGTCATTTGGCTGAAACTCCAACATCAATATGACTATATCTATACTTTTTCTTAGTATATAAAAAAAAYAGTTCTAAAGTGACATGTGTTTCACTGTCATGAACTCTCCTCCCATTTTTTCCAATCTAATACTTGTATTTATTTTTTAGTTTTTTTGAAGGAATCTAATACTTGTAGTTTGTCACATGACAATTTCACATTCAATTTTTTTAAATCCTTTTCTATTTTTTTGGGGTTTGTGTATGGGTATTAACCCATTAACTAAGGCTCAAACCAATTAATCTCAACCCACTAAGCTAGTTGGGCCAACCAAGTCATTCAATAAACTATCGCAAATTATTAGGTACAATCCCCCTACCTAACAAAATATAACCCACTTCCCCCTATCTTATGTGGCACATAATTTATTCCCCTCCCCCTATTATCTCTCACGCATGATTTTTTTAAAAATAAAAAATTATGGGATTTTTCCTCAGGTACCCTTGAGGTTTTGCTTAATTCCTCAGGTACCCCCGAGTTTTTAGAAATGCCTCAGGTACCCTCGAGGTTAGACAAAATAGCTCAAATACCCTTATTATGGATGGAAAACTGACACCGTTAGTGTTTAACCCCTAATTAAACTAATTAACACCTAATTAAACTAATTAACCCCTAATTAAACTAAATTTATTTACTAATCTAATTCCTAAACTTTAAAAAAAAAAAACATTTCAATCCCCTCCCCCCAGCGTGGCCATCCTCCATCTCCATCAGCCATCCTCCATCCTCCATTTGCATCAGCCATCACCACGACACGAGCACCCAAATCGCACAACCACCACCATCGCACAACAACCCACCACCACCACCACTATCACCACAGACCACCACACATCTACAACGAAGAACAACTATCAACGCATCACTAGCACAATGAAGAGCAACAATCGATGCAATTATCCACAACGCATAACAACCAATAGAAAATGCAAACAACTGTAGCACAATCGCCATTAAAGATTTGGGGAAAAAGTTAGGGTTTATCACAAAATTTTCGAATTTTAAACAAAATTTGTAATTAAATATGTGAAAATGTAATTGAAGATTTCAATACACAAGTATTATGATTTTGAAGCAATTTCGAATTCTTCTTCTTTTCTGGCTTCCTCTTCATCGTTGCCTCGGCATCATCGTCGTCGTTAAAGTCAAAGCTTTTTGGCTATTGCAGTTGTTGACGTTTTCTTGATGAGCCTCTGCGAAACTTGATCTCGAGTGGGGGTTGTACGCTCTGTTCGTTGCTGTTGTCGTTTGAGTTGCGAATAGGAGAGAGAAATGGCGGTGGTGATGTTTTACTGAAGAGTGAAGGTCTAAAAATGGGTAATGTAAAGAGTTGTGAATGAAAGTGAAGGAATTTGGTGGTGTTCATGTTTGATTCGAGTTGCGATTTAGTTGAATGGATGTGTTTACCAGATGGGAGGGGATTGCGTGCTTGCTTGCTATTGTTGCTTTGCTTCGTTGTTTTGTTCGGTGGTTGAAGGCTTGAATTTTTTGGGTTGGAGTTGAAGAGTAGTGAATTTCTGGGTTTTGGGTTGAGGTTGAAGAATGAAGTGAGATAATTAGGGATCAATTAGGGAAATAAACTAACGGTGTTAACTTATTTAACGGTTTTTGGGTCATTAAGGGTATTTGAGYAATTTTCTCTAACGTGAGGGATACCTGAGGCATTTCTAAAAACTCGGGGGTACCTGAYGAATTAAGCAAAACCTCAGGGGTACCTGAGAAAAATCCCAAAAATTATTAATTAAATAAAATTAGATAGATATAAARATTTGATAACTAATAAAAGAAATGGAGGGGGTTGTATCTTGCAATGTAGGGGGGTTTGTATAATATAGGCTTTGATAAACTATTTAGGCTAGCCAAGCCCAAAACAAGGCTAATTTGAGGCCCATAGCCCATTTACTCACAAGGAAGCAGGTGTCCCAATGCCTATATATACAAAGCTCTACACACAAAATTAGGTATCTAAACTCTTAAATACTCACATTAAATTAACTGAAATATCAACCAACTCACATAATTATCTGACTTAAGCTTAAGAGATGTTTTACTCGGAAAAAACCTCCGAAGTAACAATATTTTGTTCTAGTTTACAGGTCATTTTAGAAACGGACACCGTCAACGCATCAATAGCTATACGAGCGGGACGTGGTTTGGCTGAAACTTCAACATCTATATTCTATATACTACTAATTATATTTTTGTTCTTGGTATATGAAAAAGGAGTTCTAAAGCGACATGTCTCACTAACACTAGCATGATACTTAGTTATACCGCCTATCAGTTGTGAGTGACTTATAAAACTTGCACATTTATCACTTTCTCTTGCTTTCATGGATTTTAACAAGGCAACACACTTAACGTTGTTGCTCATCTGCCTGAGGTGAATGCACTGTGGCTAAGTTTTGCACGCCTTTCGTTTTTTATGCTTCCGGAAAATGAGTTGCACAACACCTGGTAAGAATTTCTTTTAAGTGCTTGTTATTTCTAAATTTTGTTGATTTTCTTTGAATATGAAGCTCTAGAATGAAAGCTGGTAGAATGAAATCAGTTTTGCAAGAAAGGTAATGTAAGTATTGTAATAAAGGCAATTTTGATCATTTCAATTTTGTTCTCTTTTAAAGTTTTTATAAAACCAAATGTTAAAATTAAATTATCATTTGAGATTTTCTTAAAAAACTTGTAATGTGTTATTCTATTATGCCACTTCATAGTGAAAATTATTTTGTATGAAATATTATTATTATTATTATTATTATTATTATTATTATTACGTCTTAATATTACCTTGAAAAAATTAAAGTTTTTAAAAAAAAAATAATAGAATTCACTCTTTATAAACAAGGAAGTCCAACTTTGAGCATATTTGACCTCACACAACCATTAAAGGATTTCCATCCTGATCCACATTTTTAACCACAGTAAATAGAAATTAGCAATAATACATTATCATGTACATTATTATATTATTAATCGGTAGTAAATTACTCTCTTAAATCAATGTTTGATTAAATCATCGATACTTTTATATAGAAAATTGAAGAAGAAAGTTGTTCGACGCATCGTGTATCCAAAAAACCAGTCATACCATATTGAGCGGAATTTATCATATCTAAATAAAATTTTATCATATCTTAAGCATGGATGAGAAAACTAGAGTGTGAGATAAAACCAATCATACCATATTAAGCGAAATTTATCATATCTTAAGCACGAATGAGAAAAGTAGAGTGTGAGATATCCTTTGCAAATGATATCTAAAATAAACTGGGAAAATCTCGAAAAGTAGAATGAGGGGTATTTTTTTTCTTGTGTATATAATATAAGTTTTTTTAAAAATGTTGAGAGAACACAAGGACGGGGAGAAAGGTATCTAACAAATTAATAAAATTTAGATCTAAAACTCCATCTCACAACACTTGATACACCGTATATAGTTGAATTGTTTATGAATTTGGACATATTTTTATTACATTTTAAATCTATATATCTTTTATAACTTGGTTTTAACTTAAAATTATGACATGTGGCAACCTTTTAAAATCTTGCTCCACCCATATTGACGTTCATTTCTCTCTCCTCTCTCATCTCACAAAGAAAATAACTTTCCTAATCTCCTCTATCATTTGTCATCCTCTTTTTTCATCAGTGCACATAACTTAATTTCCCTCATCTCTCGAAGATTTCATGCATCGTTTTCCTTGCTCAATTTTCAATCGAAGTCCACTTCTCTCGATTTTTATTCTTTTGATGTTCGATTTTCAATATTTGCTCGATTTTTAGAGAAATTTCATTGGTAAATTTCTACAAATAACCAATATAAAACTATGAACTACAAATCTACAAATATCTTAAAAGAAAYAGATAACATGTATTATGATAACACCACAGTGGATGCAAGTTCATTGTAGAAGTTACAACACATTTTACTGAAAAATTATAATTTTGCGAAAACTCAACATGAATGCAGAATAAAACAACAACATAGCATGATTCCTAGCACTTTCTTTCTCCAAAAACAAAAACTTTTCAAGCAATGCTAATGCAAATCATGAATAACTCCCATGACATTTGAATAGGAGAAACATTTGGTACAGAAGATAGCTTTTAACTGTCACAGGGCCCCAAAACCAAGGGGATGAAAATGACAGAATGTTAGCCCCCCTTCCCATAGAAAGAAAGAAAAAGAGGAGATAGAGAGCTTATAATCTTGATTCCCCAMAAATTGGTATCAAATGTCATAATCCTCTACCAAGACAAACATTCATTCATTCATTCCATTCAATGAAACAACGAAACATCCCATTTCAATGATAATATGTCAGTATGATAATGTCTGGAACCCATTGGTATCCCAAATGTGTCAATGATGCTAAGAAAAAAAAAACCAAAAATTTGGCAGAAAGTTTAGTAATCAAACTAATCGTTCATAAAACTAACACCATAAAAATCAGAACTTAATAAAGTTTACTAACTTTGACCATGAATTACGAATCAAACAAAAAATGCAATGAAGAGCAAATTGAACTAATTAAATCGGTAAAATCTTGCAATTTCATACAGTTGTGCTGGAAAAAGGCACTGCGATTGGAAACTACAACTACAAGCAAGATAAGATTACACGGAAATAAGAAGGAGAAATCAAATAAACGACGAAGTACAAGAAATTATCAACTAAATATCAGTAGTTTCCTAATATGTAGCTTGTTCAAAATGAAATCGAAATCAAAATTAAAATGAATCAGGTACCTCGTTGAACGGGAACAGCCACAATTTGAAGATGATGCACACCAAAGCTACTTTTATATGAGAATTAAATGGAAGCCAAACAATTGCAAACATATCAGTTATTGATAAAGAAGTAATCAAAGAGCTTAATACATTTGATTAGCCGAATTGAATGATGATGATAATAAAGAACACACTTAAAATTACATGACCTTTGGCATGTTGCAACCTCCCAATTCCATTGTAATGACCTCATATTATTTGAGGTTAATGCGACTCCTCTTATTCTCTTTCCAATTAGAAGGTTTGTCGTGCATGCAATTCGGTTGGTTCAGTGTGAGAGCTTGCAATGAGGGTGAACTCATGAACTGTGTTTTAATTGACTTAATACTTTTCTATTTTTAGCTCATTTTGGCGGTGTACTATGGCTTTTCTTAGTTTTCATTTTCTTGTTTCACTATCCTATTTTATTTTCATCTTTTTTTTTTTTTGTTTTAAAGGATACCTAATACCTTATTTTTCTTCTTTTCACTTGTTTAGGTTCATTTTGGCGGTGTACTTTGGCTTTTTGTTTCTCATGTAGAAGTATATATATGCATACAAAATCATGGCCACAAATTCGTCGTATTCAATTGACTTTGGCTTACCTAATTCATTGCCGTAGAATGAATTATATGGGACATTGTTGGATCATCAAAACTTTTCAAAGGGAAATTTCTATATCAAAAATTGAGGTTGGTAGGACACTCAAAATATTAAATAGGACATTGTAGCACGAGGTGTTAAATTCGGTTTACCCTATTCTTTGTCGCAGGATGGATTCTATGTGACATCGTGATGGACTGTCAAAAAGGTTAAAAGGGAATTAACTAATATTAAAGTATTGAGAATGGTAGGTCATTGTTGCACGTGGTACCTAATTCCGATAAGAGCGAGTCCTACAAGTCAATATATATTTGTAAAAGCGATATTTGGCACATTAATAAAAAGTGGTTGAATTGGTAAAGCTACATTCATACTAACACAGGGATCTAGAGATCAAATCTCATTGTTACCCTTTTTTTTGTTATTATTATAAACAATTTATGTGAGTGTAATGACGTGGCAAACAAATGACGTTAACTGCTGACTTGGCGCAATGCTGTTGAATAGTATATGGTCGACGTGGCACACTCACGTTTAGTTAAATTGACATGTGGCACACTCACGTTCATTAGAACGCTTTTTTATAATATTTGTTGAAGATTGTATACTTACATAAATATATTATAGCAACAGAATAATATTAATGACATACACATTAAATTGTTTTAATCTATAAATCTATAAATAATTACTAAAACATAACATCTATCAATATACTAATACTAAAGTAATCCCCACCTTCTAAGTTTTCCCTCCCAAATTTCCCTCCTAACTCAACTTAACAAATAGTTGCATTTATAAAATAAAATAAAAAATAATTAATATAAATTAATAAATGMGCTTTGAAAATTTAAGTTGATCTTAACTATTTCTACTAACTCTTCTAATCTCTTCTTCAATTTCTTTGAGAATAGAAATTTATATACGGAGTATTTTTTTTATTGATAAACAAAAAAAAAAAAATTACAAATTTTTTTTGTGTCATTGTGTATAAATTATTAAGAAATCATATGATGAATTACATCATTATTTGTATCATACAATTTTTTTTAAATGCATTATCCAATTGGTTGCAAAAAAAAACAATACTATCTAATTAGTTATGAACAAGTTTACAAATAAATTTAATAAAATCGTGCATCGCACGTGAATTAATCTAGTACTTACATAAGCCTATGCCACATGTCACGTCCTTATGAAAAATTTTCCCTCCAAAACATATAATTAAATCATTCTATTTTAATTTATTCTTTTTATTTTTTTACAATTTTTACCTTCCCAATTTTCAAAAATAAATAATAAATGCAACTTTGTTTAAGTACTATATTAAATTAATTAGTTTAGGAGTACACTTTTTAAGGAGTATATTCAATGCCTCATTTACTTCTTACCCTTTTGATTATCAATTCATCATCTTTCTATATACTATAATTACTATCTACTTTATAGTACTCCCTCTGTTCCATGAAGATCCTGACAGTTACTATTTATACGCTTCTCAATGCATGTTTTGTTTCGTTTATATCTTTAGTTACACATTTAAGAAAATTATAAGAATTGAATATTAATAATCTATTCATTAATGCGAATCAAACAAGACCCACATGACTATATTTATAACTATACATTGATAATTATTTACAAGATTATCTTCACTTGTGAACAGTGAAATAAACGGGTGTGACATGAACTTCATGGARCGGAGGGAGTGATTTTTTCAACCTAATCATCTTCTAACAAAATTTTGACAAATAAAAATAGTATTTGTCAAAACCGTGCAACGCATGAGATTAATCTAAGAATTTGTCAATATCACGTGTCAAATTCTTAAGTAGAATAGTCCCTCTAAAACTACATTTGACATTATTTTCTAAGATTTTTAAAATTAAACCTTTTTTAAATACGGAGTATTCATTTTTTCAAGATGTTAACTTTTCATGTTTTATTAAATGAGCAAAATAGTTCATCAACATATCAAATGTCCCATTTTCTATCTATCATTTTAATTATTAATTTTTCTTATTTCTACTATGTAGGCCATATATAATTGTTTTTGATTATACTCTAACAAAAATTTAATTTAATCAAATTTCGTCTGTCAAAACCGTGCATTGCACAGGGCTAAATCTAGTTCAATAATAAAATAATGCATGGTCTTATTATTTACAAATTTCTTAATAGTAGTACAACATCACAAGCAATATGTTGTTTGTTATTATGTGAAAAAAAAATGAAAATCAAAAGAAAAAGTGATTGCATTTTTCTATTTTTAGTTTACTAAACCACCAAGACTCCAAGAATATTATAAGTTCTTTCTAATTTTTTAATTCTTTGTATAGAGTATAATAAAAATCTTATGGCTTGGTAAACGAAAAAAAAAACGACAACAAAATAAAAAATAAACGGATGGGTCATTATGTTTTTTTTTTTTGTTTATCTTTATCTATGTTATAAGCAAACACCCAAATTTAGTCAAATAATTTTTGTGAAGACCTTTTTGTCCCCAAGGATACTATTAAAAAATTAAAAAATAAAATAACTAAATATAAAAAAAGTAAATAAAAAGAATATATCTTATCCAAAAAAATTTAAATAATAAATTAAATGACTA
>SNQN01000172.1:59252-71620 GCA_008642245.1 Bassia scoparia
TGTTATTTAGTGTTTTTTTATTATTTAATCTTTTATTAATAACTAGTACTTGGCCCATGCCTTACTTTGAATTTTATGATGCTGAGAAATAATTATAGTAATATAGTAATTAAAAAATAAGTTAACAATAATAATAAATAATTAAAAATATTTTAACGAAAAATCAAGTTTTATACGAAGTATGATATTTTGTCATATAGAAATTGGTAGATCGATCCGCCCCTAATGGAAGAGAGGGAATTGAATGACTAATAGTTGTGTTTTCTAAAAAGAAATAAAATAATAAAAACAAAAAAAAAATGTCTTTTGTAACTATTGCACAAAATTATTCAAATTTTTTTTTAAAAAAAAACACACACATACATCAATGAATATTGAATGACTTTTTTAATATTGATTAATTTTTAAGAAAAAAAATCAAATTCCCTGCAAAAAAGGAAAATACAAATTATTAAATAATTATTTTAAACCATAAAAAGAAAAATAAAAAGTTGTTACATGTCATCATTCCTTTCAAGTTCCAATAGACTACGTTATTAAGTACAAAAAAAATATATAAGGGAGATATCAAGTGATATGAATRCATTCAATTCCTCTGTTATGAAATATACGAAATCATTTAAAACAAAAAAAGCGAAAAAGGGAGAAAAGTGAAATGTCACGTGAAATTTCTTCTCAATTCTTCATGCTGTTAATTGTAGAAAAGTAAAAAAAAAATTAAAAATATGGAAAAGAGGTAAAAAAAGGGAAAGAAAGAAGATGACATGTATCACCAAGCCCGTTCAAATTCATTTTATTAAATGTAGAAAAAATATATATTTTATTTAAAAACTAAAAAGCCAAAAAAAGTTGAAAAGGAGGGAAAAATGAAATGTCATGCGAAATCTTTTCTCAATTTTTCATGCTATTAATTGTATGCCGAAAATATATTTAAAAAAATTAAAAACTATGAAAATGGAGCAAAAACATCGCAGGAGAGAGGAGATGACAATGCCACCAAATGCCATTCCCAATTCATTTCATTATAAGTAAGAAATATTTGTTAAATAAAAAACTAATAAGGAAAAAATAAATAACCTATAGAAATATTTGATTGTTCGATTCGACTTGAACAATTACAAGGAGGGGGGAATTCTGTATGTATAGGGAACTTAAGTTATTTTCACTTAAATTAAAAACTTAAGCAAAAGAAACTTGAGACAAAATGTTATTCCAAACACAGAAACTCTCAAGACAATAACGCCTGAGACGAGAAGACAAAAACTCACCCTGATTGTTAACACCAGTGATCTTCTTCTCATATAAATTCACTAACTATACCGCTCACTAAGACATTCTACCATGCTTCTCTCAGTCCATAAGAACTTTCTTGAAGTCCTCGCCAACCTAACACCACACTTGTGGTTACCTCTCTTCTACATCTCTGATCTCTGAAATCCTCGTTAACAACACTCAACAACCCCTTCGCTGTCAATACGCAGAAATAAAGCTTTTTACAAACTCAATATAAAACCTTAAAGCTTGCGCAAACAGTGAACAAATGCTCTGATGATTCTTGCTCTAGGTCTGTATCATTTTCTTTCCTACTCGATTTGCAATCATATTTTATGAGAATACATTTAGCGATGACAAGCCAAGCCAGAATTTCTCATACCCACATCCTACTCCCTATTTTTAAGGAATTGACGCCATTAGTGAAACTTCTACATGCAAGTCCTTCACACACGATCATCATGCAACAGATTTGTCCGTCAACTACTTCCAAAAATACTCCACTAGTTGCTTTGATATAATCCAGTTTGCACACGTTTACTTAATATAAACTGATTCTTATTTTTAGAAACCACAATTTCATCAAACATTTCTAAAATCGAAAGATATATATTTCCAATAAACATATTATTTTTCGAAAGATACTGAATATTAAAGTTTTTAAAAATATCCTAACTAGAAATTATTACTTTAATTTTATAAAAGATTGTTTATTTAATACCATATTACAATTAATCCCTAGGCTTTATTAGAATGTTTATTTTTTATAAAAACGGATAAAAATCCTAATAGCATTAAATCACCAATTTTAATATATTTCTTTTTATCCTATGAGCAAATACTTCACATATTAAACCAAGCTTGTACAATAAATCTGAACCCTAAATCTACTGTACCAAGTCGAGTTTTGTTTTCAAGAATAACCTTCCTTGGTTTAACTTCTTTCCTTGAGTTCCTTCACAGCTTTCACAGAAATCACCGAACCCTTCCTTCTCCTAAGATGTCCTTGCTTCCATTAAGATTCTTGAAACCTGGAACCTTAATCACAGACTAAACAACACAGATTTAGATAAAGATACATAGAGTTTTGCTTCTGTTTGGAATGCCATTCATCGAAACTTAGGTTCAACATTTATATTTTTTTAAAAAGAAAGGAAAATAAGTTTGAAAAATTAGAAAAAAAAGAAAAAATAAAAAAGAAGAAAGAAAAGATGACATGTGAAATTATTATTTAAAAAGGAAAATAAGTGGAAAAAGAAAAAAGGGAAAAGAATCAAAAGGAAGAAGGAAAAGATGATATGTGTCTATTTCCCTTCAAATATAAATTTATTAATGTATGTAAATATATTAAAAAACAAAAAAGGAAAAAACTTACTCATAAGATAATTAATTATTTATTTTTGAAAAAAAGAAAGGAAAATAAGTGAAAAACATAAAAAAAAGGAAGAAAGAAAAGATGACATGTGAAATAATTATTTTTAAAAAAGAAAAATAAGTGGAAAAAAAGAAAAAAAAGGGAGAAGGAAAAGATGACGTGCTTCAAAACCAAGTTATTAAGTATTACWCCCTCCGTTCCTTGAAGTTCCTACAATACACTATTTGGGTGTAAAATATAGAAACTAATATAATATGAGAAGTGGGGTTAAAAAGTAGATTTAGATTGGAGAGAGAAACAAATAAAATTACATTTTTTAATACACATGAGTGTGTTGCAAGTGGTATGATGGGCTCCACATGGTGGACCACCACAATTTAAAAATAATATAAAGTTTCCTAAAATGGAATAAAGTGAGAGTGGTAGGAACTTTAAGGAACGTCCAAATGAAGAAAGTGGTAGGAATTTCAAGGAACGGAGGGAGTATATAGATTAGATATGATATAATTGTTACACTATATATAGTATTGTTTTTTATTTAATTTAATATTTTTTGGATAAATATGGGATAATAAATAATTTAATTTAATATTATTTTTTTTAGAATTATGATGTCATCGGTGCTTTTGGCAAAAATAAAAATAAAAATAAAAATAAATGAGATGTCGTCGCCACATTAGCATTAATGACAACAATCGTTTTCTACATTATTAGTATTTAGATAAGTTTTACCAATAGGATATACTACTCCCTCCGTTCCAGTAAATTCATGCCATATTGAATAGTGATAACTATTTATTAATAGTGATAATCTTTTAAATTCTCGTCAATTTGTAAGAATAAATATAGTCAACTGTGGTCTTGTTAGAATCGTATTAACAAGTAGTTTATTAAAATCAAATTTTTATAATTTTTACTCATGTATAATTAAAGATATTTCATTTGTAAATTGTGCATTGACAAACGTGTAAAGTAGAAGTGGCAGGAATTTAGTGGAACAGATGGAGTACCTCCGTTTTTTTAAAAGTCCCACTTTAGATTTTGTAGTTTTTGAGGCAAAATATTGGTATAAGTGATTAAGTGAGTAGATGGGTAATTTAATAAAGTATGTGGGATCCATAGATGGGAGAGGTAGAGAGAAATAGAAATTGAGACATCTAATAAAAAACGGAGGAAGTATAGAAAGATATGATAATAGCTGTATTAAAACCTATAGGAAAATCGAGTAAAACTTATTAGTTGTTATTTAATTAATTTATATATCCGTCGCCTTTCAATGGAGCATCCGCCTTAATAATTTAATTTAAAATAGAGTGATATGAGATATAATTATAATTTTTAAATTAAAACATAGGGTGAGATGTAGTTTGCGTGAGAATATGAGAGTATAGGTTTTGTTGTTATTTAGATTTAATGTAAATAAAGTGAGATAAGATATAGTTTGTGTGTGTTTAGTAGATCTAGTTGTTTTTTAAATAGTTGTTGTTATTTAGATTTAATTTAAAATAGGTGAGATGAATATAATTGTTGTTTTTAAAAGGAATATAGAATGTAGTAGCTTTTTTTATATTTTTTATAAATTTAATTTTATTTATATAATTGTTTTTTTTTTAGATTTATTTAGATAGAGTGATTGCATATATTTGTTGTTTATTTTTTTTTTTTAAAAATAATAATTTTATTTTGATGTCTATCAACGCTTTAAAGAATTCTTTTTTTATGAAGCTGTCACGATAAGTATGATATATAAATCAACATGTTTGCTTTATTATACTCCCTCTCGTTTTTTTAGATGTTCCATACCATTATGGAAGAACGTTTTTTAAGAGTTGATTGAGTTTAATAAATAGTTGAGTAAGTTGGGTAAAAAGTTGAATAAGTTAGGTAAAAGAGTAAATGTGTGAATGAAATTTTATGGAAATAGTAATTTGGGTGAAAAGATTGATAAAAGTAATGAAATTGACTTTAGAAAGGGTAAGTCATTAATGTTAGAGTAAATAAAGTAGGTAAATGTGAAAAAGTTATTTTTAGATTGGTTTGGAACAATATTAAAAAACATCCCAAAATAGAAACAGGATACAACTAAAAAAAACGAGAGGAGTATTAAGATTTGAGGTATCTAAGAGATTTCGAATTTCGAAATAACTTCTTGAAACTAATGCGAAGTATAATATCGTTATGAAGCCATTTTTAAAAATAAATAGATTAGAATTTTTAAATGAACCTAATACTATGTACTCCATAATTGATATTACTTTCTCCCTAACTTCTTAATAATTTTTTTTTTGTAGTGGCAAAGACACCTAATCTATTTGTGGAATTATTATGTTAAGGAGAGAGGAAAAAATGTGTTTTATAATTGATTTGAGTGTGTGCACATGAAAAGAAAGTTGCTATTAAATGTTATTGTCATTTTTAGTAAATGTTGTTATTAAAATATTACGGAGGAAGTATATGAAAAGTAAATCCAAAAATTATATGTCTTTTCACCAATGCAATTTACAATATATTAGAATTGAGATATCTGAAAAAAAATGGTTCGATGATTTTAGCGAAAAAGAGTTTTCACACAACCATCTATGAGGTCTTTTTAAAAAATAGTTATACATTACTTATTGGCAGGATGAAATTAATTCGAGCTTTTCTGAATTGGGAGGGAACTCTAACCGCATGACTGCATGATTTACTCCTCACCCTCCTAGATAAGTATTTCTAACTAGAGTCGATTTGTACGAGTACAAATAAATTAAGAAATAAATTAGTACAGGAAGCTCTTGAACTTTTCATTATCATGAAACTAATCTACTTTTTTCTGCATGGAGCATAACTGTGTGGAATCATTAAAGGAAACAAACTTAATCTTTTAACCCACACTTATTAAACTTAATTTCTATCTTTTAAATTGTTTTTAATCAAATCCTAATCTTTCCTAATAAAACATAACAAATAATGTCTAATGATCATTCTTAAATAATTTGATCAAGAATCATAAATTAATTAACTAAATATTACATAATTAAATACGGAAACAGCATAATAAAGTAATTTTTTTGAAACATCTAATGGAGAATCGTTAATCAATATAAGAATATAGTTTAAAAAATGAGAAAGATTATAACGATATTTATATTTTGTTAGATGTTAGATGTCATGTATAAAAGTCTAGTTCAAAACCACAATGAGAATCACTAAAATGAGACTTGTATTAAATCAACACCACCCTTTCAGGCATCGAATTTGTGACTATACTATAGTCTCATACGACAACGTTTCTGGTGTTAGATAGGCAGATGGCATGATGAGCAGATCATCTCAAGATCTCCTCGAATCGGAGAAGAGAAAACTTTAACCACTTAACTATCCTCACTCTCACTCTCATCACTACAGCATTGTAGAGACTACCCAAAGTGTTTCAACAATCATGTACACTTATGAAAAATATATGAAAAGTTTTTGTTTAAGTTTTCTTTGTCAAAGTGTAACACCTAAAAAACTGAAATACTTAAAAACAAGTTGCTTTGCAAAATAGAAGAGATGGTGTTGCAGTTGTAAAAAAAAATAAAAAAAAAAATGTTTTGCCTGATTTAATACTTCCTCGTTTTTTTAGTTGCGCTTTGACCAAGTTTGCGCTTTACACGTAATAAAAAATATAGTCAAAATGGGATCTCGTTAAATTAAATAATATATTAATATCTATTTTTTATAATTTTCATATCACTATAATTATAGTATATAACGATCAAAGTTGTGTCTCGACAAGCGTGTTTTGTTGATTAGGGCATCTAAAAAAACGAAGGAAGTATAAAAAAAATTTAGTGATAAAGGTGGAATATTATTATGAATTTACAGTTCATACAATCAGCAATGGCCAAATCCAAGAGCACAAAGGACCCAATGCTCATATAATCTAACCACTCCCCCATATTGCTACATAGTACATACAATCCTCCCCATATTCTACATAGCTACATCAAACCCTCCCTCATGTTATAATGTAGCGGACGACAAAAATCAAGGAATTGGATTCTTTAAAATAAATAAAGTATGAAGATGAATATAATTAAAAAACAAAACCAAAACATTACGTGAAAGATTAGTGTGGGGATTGTATATTGCTAGGTAGGGGATTTGTAAGAATAATTTGCCCAAAAACCCTAGTCTATTCATACATCGTCGCAAAGAGTAGAAGAGCCCAACGGGCAACACGATGCGCAATATAATTAATGTGTAGAACATTTTCAAAGAAGGATTAACTTAAATTTTTTTCTACCAAATTAGAAAATAACAATAATGGTTGGAGGAAGTACTTTGACCTAAGTGTAAACGAACAAATCATTCAAAATAATTTTAAGACAATCAAGTTTGAGATTACATGATACAGAATCTATAAAATTTTGTTAGTTAATATGTTTGTCCTACACCCTTAAATCGTTCATTGAATGCATAAAAATAATTGTGAAGTAAAAACTACGTTTAGCAGGAGAATATTATTAAACTTATTATGGAGATAAAAAAAAGAATTAACAATCCCAACAAATTTTGATCTTTCCACAATAATTCAATTATAATATCTCATAACACTGCTTAACTTTAATGTACAAAACGTCTCATCTATGACACACTTTCTTAAACAAGTATCCTTTTGGAGTTTTTTAGAAAATTAAATCATAGTTAGTTATGTTTTTTTTATAAAAAAACCACTTAAAGTTGAGAATTTTGTTGAATAATCACTAGTTGAGATATCAAGGGAATTACAATTAGTTGAGAAGTTATTTAAATCATTTTTCTTAAAATGAATATTGGATATTCTTTCCGTTCCATGAATTCACACCATTGAAAAACTGCACTATTCACATTAGTAAAAAATAATTATATACTTCGTATATGAATTCTAGTAAAAATATAAGTTGAAATATGGTCAAGTAAAGTCTTGTTTGATCGTCTCAATGACTTTTACAATAATTATCAAATTTTTATAAGTTGTTTACTAATGAATAACTAAATACAATATTTAAATATATAAACATAACATTCCGGACAGAAAACAGTGCCAATTTGAAAAGATGTAGGTAAGGTCGAATTAGATTAAGAATTTACGAACTCCGTCAGTTTAAAAAAAAATGAAGAAAAATTCTTTATAATAGTACCACTCTTAAGGAAAATGACGGTCACTCTTGAATCACTGAAACATGAGTATTAGAGAGATAAGAAATATAATAGATTGAACTTTACTTAAAATCCATTTAAAAAAAAGCTATATATAAATATTGAGACATCATATTTGAAATTCATTTAAATGGAATATGTTCGGTGTGAAGGCTGAACTTACAGCTCAAAAACTTATAGTATTCGCTAGCGTTTTTGGACTTTTCCCTTTTATAACAGGCCTTTCACCACACAATCTTTTTTTAAACAAAGGATAATAATATTAAAATCAACTCATAAATGAGCTCACAATGATTAGTACAAAACAGTTAAATAATTCCCGGTTGGACCTGCGAGTAGCAAAACAAACAACTAGAACAGGAATAAGCAAAGAAACAACAGAGGGTATCAATGAAGTCATTTATAGAAAGAGAAACTAGGAGCGGCAGCCAATTGTACCTGTGGGGTGTACATTTAGGAGCAGCTGCAATACATCTTGAATATTTTTGAACATCCTAGTTGAAGTCAGAAAGAACAAAGAAGGGGAGACAAGTGAGGTAACACGATCCTTCCCTCATAGTCATGCTCACAATTTAGCCAAGCCATGGCAATCCTGTTGAACTACTAGTAATGTGGCATAATCGTGATTCCTTGTGTTATTGCCTCCACGAAGCTTAATAATCAATGAAGAATATAGGGCGGAACTCATGGTGGCGATTGGTCCTCGTCCGCCAAATAAGTACAATAGGTAGTAACCTAACTTCTCTTGCCGCCATCAATTTCCAGATCAAGAAGTTGTGAATACCCATATTCTGTATTAACATCAATCCTCCAAGCCAATGTACGTAATAGCAAAGCGCTTCTGCCTCGGCATGCATTGCCTTTTGAAGTATACCTCAATTTCACACGAGAGCCCGTGACTGCCAAGAACCAGTCAGCTCTTCCTAAGAGCTCCTCCTCCAGATCTTGAGCTAATCCTTTTCAATCTCCCTGCAGTCGTCGCTATATATATCTTTGTATCCTTATCGCCATGCACGGTTCGAGGACCCAGATATTAGTTGTGTAGCCATCCTTGTCAGCAATTGGACATCTCTTCATGTTCGACCATTAACCTGGAAGCTAGCAATAAGATTTATTATAATATCATTGTGTTAAATTTTGAATTTGTTAATGTTATTGGTTTTTAGGGGTGATAGAGATTACAGTTGAATCACAAGAACAGATATCCTTCGGACCAATGGAACCAGGATGGCAGTTGCAACCAAGTTTTGAATTACCATTAATGTTTAGTCATGTTTAATATTCAATGAAAGCCATTGGTTCCCAAGCCAGAGTTAAGAGGAAGGATTCCCTAGCTAGGAGGATTTGAGGAAATGCTACTATTATATATTTTCAACCAAAGGAGATTGAGAGGTTTAACAATCTCTCAACATAAGTATGTGAGATGTCGATACTCAGTGTTTTGCCCTAGCACAAATAGTAAGTCGACATTTGGTAATAAAAACCCTAGGAATCAAGATTTCATTACGATCTGTAAAATAGAGCTCTAACATTCCACAATAAGCATTTTATATTTGTAGGATCATCATTTTCCATATTTTCTGTCCAACCCAAGGAAACTGAAAAGTGAGAGGTAAATAGTAGTGTTTTAGTAGACTAAGTATAGCGACGGATTTTCATGTAAGCCACAGTTCTAACCTTCTTAGTCTCCCCGCCACACGCCAATTATCGAGTCAAAGTGGATCATTTGGAAAGAAGAGGAGTGCTTAGCTAATCAGTTAGGTCACTGTATGAGCCCTAGGCGATTAATGGAAACGATACTTGAAGTCAAGCGTCCAAGAACCATTCAGTAATATAATATTTCCTACCCTCCAATGCCCTATATGTCAGGGATATCCAGTTTGTAAATAAATGTTAAGAGGAGATTCTCCAATCGCAATGATCATACCATAAAGAAGTCTAACCAACATGCCACTAATACTCTCTTCAGACCCAAAGTAAGAATGTCTACCTTTAGAAGTGTCTCTCCAAGGGGAGAAATAGGGACGAAGAGGCACTTAGAAAGATTACAGAATTTTGAGGTAGCCTAGCCAAGGGAATGATTTTTTACGCCAAAGAGCTTATTCAGACTTTAATGGAATTCTCCAAGCTAGTTTTGCCATAAAGCCAAATTCAGATCCTTAAGCTTTCAGTACATGACCCACACCTCCCATTTATTGCATGGTATTGGGGAACCACACACTTTCCACCACTTCCATTTTTTTTTCCCATGTTGCTAGTGTGGAGAAAGTATTAATTGTAGTCTATCGACTTTATATTCCAAAAGGGAACGAGTCCTACAGTGTTTTGCTATATCATTAGTAATGGAGACAGTAAGAGGTTAGTTTGCATGGCATAAAGGGGAAGGAGTTTGAGGACCGATTTGATCATAGTGGCTTTACACACCATATTAAGAGCTTTGGCCTGCCAATCCCTAATTCTATTCTTAGAATTTGGTAAACCAATTCCTCGTAATCTCTTTTGCTAACTTATTCTAGGGGCAAATATTGACACCAAGATATTTACCAAAGGAAGTTGAGCCATGCATACCAGCATTGGAAGCAAGGTTCTTCTAAACCTGTGATTCATTTTGGGTGGAAAAATAATGTGAGATTACTGGCTTATTCTTAGACCGAAGCATCACCAAAAGTATTTAACACCAGATAAAATATAGGCAATGTTATCGACTGAAGCTTTACCAAAAATAAAGACATCATCCGCACTAGAACAAGTTGAGAAATTTAACATTACTTCCAATTTGATAGAATCCACAGTTTTTTATTACTTTCTCCTCAATAAAGGAGGGAAAGTCTTTCCAACAAAAAGCACAAAAAATATAAGAAGAAAGTGATCACCTTGTCATGATCTCTAGAGGGTCAAAAGCTGTCAGTAGTAATTTCCCCTTCCATAAGATGAAATAGAAAGGGATATTGTACACAATGCATAATAAGATTAACTATAGAAAGAGGAAGTTAAACCTATTGATGCTTTTATCGAATCGAAATGACAACTCCTAAGAACTATGTAGGCTTATTCAGAAATTGCTCCACCTGAAGGGCACAATATGTCGTAGATTTATGAACCATTTTTAAAATACAATGACTAGAACAATCCTCCTTAACAACCAGTGACATGTATCCTCATTCAGTCTACCCTGAATAAAATCTTCGAATTTGAAATAGGATTATAAGGAACCAAGGTAGTTTACAGTCTATTTTGAGAAGAGTGACTTTGTATGTACTATAAGCGCCTTCCTAGTGCATTATGGTAGGATGCATACAGTTAAAACCTATTGCGCTTAATGAAGCTTTCTATTACCGCGATTATCAGGTTGGAGATCACTGCTATTTCAGAGACTGCAGATCAATAAAGAATTATTAATACGTCACATAATCTCTTTATCATATGATATATAAAGCATTGCTTGAACCAAGGATACAGGAGGCTCAAACCGTATTCATCAAAAGAATTTGTTTTGATGAATATAGGTTGATGCTCCGTCAGGTCCAGCTCTAATTATAGGAGCCATGTCTGACACCGAAAGGCGTTCACCTATTAACGCTCCTTATACTGCTATAATCCGGAGCAAATGAATAACTCTGATGTATACTGCATTGCTCCTAATTCTAATTATACTGTCAGGAGCAAAAAAAACCTGCAGCAGTCTGTTATGGAAGCGCTACAACATGAGTGGCCTGAAAAAACTTTAGAAAATAATCTCTGGCCATAATTTTAAGAGATTAATGTCCATGAGATAACTGGTTATATGATCTTTAAGGACAGTTTATAATTATTGCGATTGTTTTATTAATTTTTGCCAATATTAATGTGGATTATATCAATTTCGGTATTCCAATCAGTTGAAGAAAGATTTTCTCAATTGAAATTACTGCATTTTTAGCCCAGCCACTCTTTCTACTTCTCGACTTATAAGAATGACAATCGATAAATCGCTTTAATTAAACTTTTTGTCCAATGTATTTGATAGGTAAGAGAGTGAATTAAGTCCTATTGTGCTCTTCTTTCTGTCATATCCCCTCTTTTATCATTTTAGCATCTATCTTCGCATCTATCCATATATCAGATTTTCATTAAAAATTATTTTTTTATCCTCGACCCTTCACATGAGCAAGAAAGAGGATTGCATCTATAGTACGACCCAGAAATCATAGTTCTTAAATTAAAATTATCAACACCTGTGCATTTCCCAACTCAGTATTAATTAATAAAAATCATCAAAATTAGGGGTGCGAATCTCTAGCAACCAAGCTGTCTTAGTGCGAATCGGAAGGACAGTCACCCTCTCACCTCTTAGGGAGTGTATTAATCGAGAATAGTCGCATAATCGCAGCTAGTGGCACTATAATAAATGAATCAGAAAAGTTACTAGCAAAATGCACTACCTCATATAGAGGGCTATAGGTATTTAGAGTTACCAACTTTGTTACGAGGATCGACTGGCGTACTTTATTTAGGCTAAAGGCTTTGTCCAGCCTTTCCCTGGATCAGAGTCGGCTCCCGTGTTGGGGCTTTCCCA
>SNQN01000172.1:71645-83358 GCA_008642245.1 Bassia scoparia
AAATAGTGTTTTATAATTGATTGAGTGTGTGCACATGAAAAGAAAGTTGCTATTAAAATGTTATTGTCATTTTTAGTAAATGTTGTTATTAAAATATTACGGAGGAAGTATATGAAAAGTAAATCCAAAAATTATATGTCTTTTCACCAATGCAATTTYCAATATATTAGAATTGAGATATCTGAGAAAAAAATGGTTCGATGATTTTAGCGAAAAAGAGTTTTCACACAACCATCTTATGAGCTTTTTTAAAAAATAGTTATACATTTACTTATTGGCAGGATGAGAATTAATTCGAGCTTTTCTGAAATTGGGAGGGAACTCTAACCGCATGACTGCATGAGTTATCCCTCACCCTCCTAGATAAGTATTTCTAACTGAGTACGARTGTACGAGTACAATATAAATTAAGTATAGAAATTAGTACAGGAAGGCTCTTGAACTCTTTTAAATTCATGAAAACTAATCTACTTTTTTCTGCATGGAGGCATAAACTGTGTGGAATCATTAAAGGAAAACAAACTTAATCTTTTAACCCACACTTATTAAACTTAATTTCTATCTTTTAAAATTGTTTTTAATCAAATCCTAATCTTTCCTAAATAAAACTAAACAAATTATGCTAATGATCATTCTTAAATAATTTGATCAAGAATCATAAATTAATTAACTAAATATTACATAATTAAATACGGAAACAGATAATAAAGTAATTTTTGAAACATCTAATGGAGAATCAGTTATCATGAAGATAAGTTAATTTTATTTTGTTAGAATGTTAGATGCGAGTTATCATGAAGATAAGTTCAGTTAAAACCACAATGAAATCACTAAAATGAGACTTGTAATATAAACAACACCACCCCTTTCCATGACTTCAATTTTGGACTACTATTAGTCTATCACTACGACAACATTGTTTTGGTGTTAAGAGAGCCATGAGGGCATGGATGAGAATCGATCTCAAGATKTCCTGAAATCGGGAGAAAAGCTTTAACCACTTGAGCTATCCTCACTCTCACTCTCATCACTACAGCATTGTAGAAGACTACCCAAAGTGTTTCAACAATCATGTTACACTTTGATGAAAAAAAATGTGAAAGTTTTTTTAGTCAAAGTGTAACACCTAAAAAACTGAAAATACTTAAATAACAAGTTGCTTTGCAAAATAGAAGAGATGGTGTTGCAAGTTTGTAAAAAAAAAATAAAAAAAAAAATGTTTTGCCTGATTAATACTTCCTCGTTTTTTTAGTTTCGCTTTGACCAAGTTATGCGCTTACACGTAATAAAAATATAGTCAGAATGGGATCTCGTTAATTCAATAATATATTAATATCTAGTTTTTATAATTTCATGATCATATTATTATTAACGATCAAAGTTGTGTCTCGACAAGCGTTTTTGTTGATTAGGGCATCTAAAAAACGAAGGAGCTATAAAAAAATTTAGTGATAAGGTGAATATTATTATGGAATTACAGTTCATACAATCAGACATGGCCAAATCAAGAGCCACAAAGGACCCAATGCTAATTGTACAACCTCCCCCATATTGCTTAATAGTACATACAATCCTCCCCCATATGCTACATAGCTACATACAACCCTCCCTCCATGTTATAAGTAGCGGACGACAAAATCAAGGAATTGGTTCTTTAAAAAAATAAATAGATAAGATCAATATAATTAAAAAACAAAACCAAAAACATTACGTGAAAAATTAGGTGGGGGATTGTATATTGCTAGGTAGGGGATTGTAAGAATAATTTGCCAAAAACCTAGTCTATTCATACATCGTCGCAAAGAGTGAAGAGCCCAACGGGCACACGATGCGCAAAGTATAATTAATTGTAGAACATTTCAAAGGAAGGATTACTTAAAATTTTTTCTACCAAAATTAGAAAATAAACCAATAATGGGTTGGAGGATTACTTTGGACTAAGGTGGTAAACGAACCAAATCATTCAAAATACTTTTAAGACAACAAGTTTTGAAGATTACATGATACGAATCTAAAAAATTTTGTTAGTTTAATTGTTTGCCTTACAACCCTTAAATCTTTCATTGAATGCATAAAAATAATTGTTGAAGTTTAAAAACTACGTTACGAGAGAGTTTATTGAAAACTTATTTATGGAATAAAAAAAAGATATTAACAATCCCAACCAAATTTTGATCTTCCACATAATTCACATTATTAATTATCTCATAACACTCTTAACTTTAATGTACAAAACGATCTCATCTTGACCACACTTTCTTAAACAGTTATCCTCTTTGGGATTGTTTTAGAAAATATTCAATATTTAGTAGTTTTTTCTATAAAAAACCACTTAAGTGGAATTTTGTGAATAATCACTAGTTGAGATATCAAAGAAGAATTACAATTAGTTGAGAAGTTATTTAATCATTTTTTTCTTAAAATGAATATTGGATATTCTTTCCGTTCCATGAATTCACACCATGAAAAACTGCACTATTCACATTAGTAAAAAATATTATACTTCGTATTGAATTCTAGTAAATATATAAGTTGAAATATGGTCAAGTAAAGTCTTGTTTGAATCGTCTCAATGACTTTTACAATAATATCAAATTTTTATAAGTTTTACTAATGAATAACTAAATACAATATTTAATTTATAAAACATACATTGACAAACGTGAAAAATACAATTAGCAAAATTTCATGGAATAGATGGAGTAAAATAATTTTAATTGAATGAAATGAAGAATCCATAGTATTAAAATAAGAAAATAAATAAGATGAAACTTTCTTTAAAAAAGACCATTTTAAAAAAAACAATATATATAAAATTAGAGAAATATTTTATGAGAAAATTATTTTAAAAATGGAATAAAATGTTCGGTGTGAAGAGCTAAACTACAGCTCAAAAACTTTATATTTCGCTAGCGTATTTTGGACTTTTCCCTTTTTAACCCTTTCACCACACAATCTTTTTTTAAACAAAAGGATAATAATATTAAATCAACTCATAAATGAGCTCAAATGATTAGTACAAAACATATAAGTTCCCTTGACCTGCAGTAGCAAACAACCAAATAGAACAGGAATAGCTAAAGAAACAACAGGGTACTGGAAGTCATTTAAGAAAGAGGAACTAAGCGGCAGCCAATTAGACCATTTGGGTGGGAGCAGCTGCAATACCATCTTGAATATTTTTGACATCCTAGTTGAAGTCAGAAAGAACACAAGAAGGGGGAGACAAGTGGGTAACACGATCCTCCCTCATAGTCATGCCAAATTTAGCCAAGCCATGGGCAATCCTGTTGAACTTACTAGGAATGTGCATAATCGTGATCCTTGGATTATTGTCCACGAAGGCCTTAATATCAATGAGAATAGGGCGGAACTCATGGTGGGATTGGTCCTCGTCCGCCAATATAAGAGTTCTAATCTCTTGCGCATCAATTTCCAGATCAAAGTTGTGAATACCAATCTGATTCATCATCTCCAAGCCATGTCGAATAGCAAGCGCTTCTGCCTCGGCTGCACTTTTGGACCTCAACTTCACCGAGAAGCCCGTGACCCAAGAACCATCAGCTCTCCTAAGAGCTCCTCCTCCAGCTGAGCGATCCTTTTTCCAAGCTGCGTCCGTATTTAATTTGTACCTGCCAACGGTCGGAGGGACCCAGATTTTAGCTTGTTCCACCATGTCAGCAAGGGACATCTCTGCACCATTAACCTGGAAGGCAGCAAAAGAATTATAAATATCATTGTAGAATTTGTTGTAAGTATGGTTAGGGTGATAGAGAATTTTCTTGAATACAGCAGCATTCCTTTCGGACCAAATGAACCAGATGGCAGTGCAAAAGATTGATTTCCATTTGTTATCATGTTTAATATTCAATGAAAGCCATTGTTCCCAAGCAGAGTTAAAGAAGGATTCCCTAGCAGGAGGATTTGAATGGTTGCTACTATTAAATATTTTCAACCAAAGGAGTTGAGAGGTATAACAATCTCTCAACATATGTATGTGAGATTCATACTCATTGTTGCACCTAGCACAAGTAGAGTCGAAATTTGGTATAAACCTGGCAAGATTCATACCAACTGGTAAAATAGAGTGCAATACATTCCACATAAGCATTTTATATTTGTGAGGAGCATCAATTTTCCATATTTTCTTCCAAGCCCAAGGAAACTGAAAAGTAGAAATAGTAGCTTTAGTAGACAAGTGATAGCAGGATTTTATAGTAAACAAGCCTTTCTTAGTCTCCCCCCAACGCCAATTATCAGTCAAAGTGGGATCATTGGAAAGAGGGATAGCTTCAATTAGGTCACTGATATGAGCAGGGATAATGGAACGGATACGGTCAAGGTCCCAAGACCCATTAGTAATAATATTTCCTACCCTCCAATGCCCTATATTGTCAGGGATATCCATTGTACAATAATTGATAAGAGGAGATTCTCCAATCCAATGATCATACCATAAAGAAGTCTCCCAACCATTGCCAATACTTCTCTTCAGACCCAAAATAAGCAAATCTCTACCTTTTAAGATGTCTCTCCAAAGGGGGGAAGAAATAGGGGACGAAGAGGCATTTAGAAAATTACAAGATTTGAGGTGCCTAGCAAGGATGATTTTTACCCAAAGCTTATTAGGATCTTTAAGAATTCTCCAAGCTAGTTTTGCCATAAAAGCCAAATTCCAATCCTTAAGCTTTCTCATACCCAAGCCTCCATTATTGATGGGTTGACACACTCCACTCCATTTCATTCTAGGGATATAATGTGATCTATCGACTTTATTCCAAAGGAACTGCCTACAGTGTTTTTCTATATCATTAGTAATGGAGATCAGTAAGAGGTTAGTTTGCATGGCATAAAGGGGATAGGAGTTGAGGACCGATTTGATCATAGTGGCTCTACCAGCCATATTAAGGAGCTTGGCCTGCCAATCCCTAATTCTATTCTTAGTTTTGGTTAACAATTCCTCGTAATCTCTTTTGCTTAACTTATTAGGGCAAATATTGACACCAAGATATTTACCAAAGGAAGTTGAGCCATGCATACCAGCATTGGAAGCAAGGATTCTTCTAAACCTGTGATGCATTTTGGGTGGAAAAATAATGTGAGATTTAGCTTGGCTTATTCTTAGACCAGAAGCATCACCAAAAGTATTTAACACAGATAAAATATTAGCAATGTTATCGACTGAAGCTTTACCAAAAATAAAGACATCATCCGCATAGAACAAGTGAGAAATTTTAACATTACTTCCAATTTTGATAGGAATCCACAGTTTTTTATTAACTTTCTCCTCAATAAGGAGGGAAAGTCTTTCCAAACAAAGCACAAAAATATAAGAAGAAAGGGGATCACCTTGTCTGATACCTCTAGAGGGTCGAAAGCTGTCAGTAATTTCCCCATTCCATAAGATGGAAATAGAAGGAGATGTAACACAATGCATAATAAGATTAACTATAGAAAGAGGAAAGTTAAAACCTATGAGTGTTTCTCGAATGAAACTCCACTCAAGACTATCATAGGCTTTCGAAATGTCCACCTTGAAGGCACATATATGTCTAGATTTAGAACATTTTTTAAAATAATGACTAACCTCCTTAACAACCAGGACATTATCCTCAATCAGTCTACCCTGAATAAAACTCGATTGAATAGGATTAATAATGGAACCAAGGATGGGTTTAAGTCTATTTGAGATTACTTTCGTAACAAGTTTATATATGGTATTACATAAACCTATTGGCCTAAAATCTTTCATAGTATCAGGGGGATTGCATTTAGGGATCAGACAAATAAAAGAATTATTAATATCGTCACATAATTTTTCATGAATAAAGCATTGTTGAACCAAGGATACTATGGAAGGCTCAACCGTATTCCAAAATTTTTGATAGAATATAGGTTGAATGCCGTCAGGTCCAGGGCTCTTAATAGGAGCCATCTGAAACAAGGCTGCTTTAACCTCTTTACCTGTAATCGGGATGATTAAACTTGCATGTTCTGCATTGCTAATTTTAATTGGAGCAGAAAAAACTGAGCATCTGTTAGAAGTCAAATGAGTGCTGGAAAACAGATTAGAAAAATAATCTCTGGCCATAATTTTAAGAGAATTATTGTCCGAGATTAACTGGTTATTATGATCTTTAAGGACAGTTATATTATTGCGATTGTTTTTAATTTTTGCAATTAAGTGAAAATATTTGGTATTCCAATCAGAGAATTTTCTCTAATTAATACCTGCTTTTTGAGCCCACACTCTTCTCTCACTTTTTAAAATACAATCCAAATCTTTAATTAAAACTTTTTCCAGATTGATAAGAAAAGGAGAGTGATTAGTATCAAGAGCTTTTTGAATACCTCTTAATCTAGCCACAATCCGATTTTTCCTATTCAGATTTTCATTAAAAATATTTTTAACCCAACCCTTCACATGATGCAAAAAAGAATTGCGAGAATCAATAAAATTATTAAAACCTGATTCCCAAGTATTATTAAAAAAATCATCAAAATTAGGGTTAGCTAACCAAGCTTCTTTGCAACGGAAGGGGAAGTCACCCTTCACTCTTAGGGGATTAGTATTAACGAGAATAGGGCAATGATCAGAAAAGGTTCTAGCAAGATGAGTTACCTTCATAGAGGGATGATTATTGATCCATGCAGCATTAGCTAAGGCTTTGTCCAGCCTTTCCCTGATCAGAGTCGGCCCCGTTTGCCCATTTGTCCATGTGTGAAGGCTACCTTCAAACCCTAAATCCATGAGACCACTTTTATCCATCAACCTTTGAAGATGAGCACCCTGGTTTGTTGTAACCGGACGTCCACCCATTTTTTCACCCTGATGCTGGACCACATTGAAGTCTCCCATGACAAGACGAGAGACGCTAGAAGGGGGCTGGTCTTCTTCCAGGTCTTTCCAGAGAGCATTTTTTGCTGACTCAGTTGTGGGGGCATGTAACCCAGTTAATAACACTTCATCCTCGTCAGCCGAGAAGTGAAAAAGAGCATGAAAATAATTCGGAGAGGGAGCAGAAAATTCAATAAGGGTGATCTTATTTTTAATGAACACCCAAATACCACCCTTTCTACCCCTTGGAGGAATAACACGGACATCGTCGTAGTTAAGATCCCTTTGGGTTTGGGAAGCCAAGTCCTCCCCAGCCTTAGTTTCGATTAAAATAAACACATCAGGATTGTGGGAATCCTTGATGTTTTTAGCATGAACTAGAAATTCTCTTGTACCAGCACCACAAATGTTCCATAGAATAAATTTCATTTTATTATTTGGCAGAGGGTTATTGTCATCATACTCCAAATCAAATGCTGGGTCTATCACTGTTGTTGGGACGAATCGCCTCCAATCCTTCCAAAGCTTCCTGAGACTTTGACTCCATACCTCCCATAGTTGTATCGGTGAGACCACCGCTAAGAGTTGTTCCCGAGTTCCCATTTTTGGGAGGTATGATAGTTGTACCTGAGTTCCAACTACTGTTTTCTCGAATATGAAGACCGATAGCCGATTTTCTGTCTTTGCTAGGTCCAAAATTTGGCTTGGTAATCCCAGCGTAAAGCATGGAGTTACCACTGGTGGGGGAAGTAGAGGTGGTGGTGTAACGTCTTCCTCCCCCTGATCGTTCTGATATGGAAGGTGTTGTACCCTCATTAAATTTTGTAGTGTTTTTTCCATGTTTTTTACTAGTGGATGTGGGAATGGGGTGAGAGCCATTGCTGGCCACATTGATGGGGTTGGAAATGTGGGAAATAGGTTGAGTGTTTGAATTAGGTTTTGTGATGAATTCTGAAAAGTATGGTTCTGGAGATGTAAGTGAGGTAGATGGAAGTGAGGAACCGATTGTGTATGTAAAGCCCTGCTCCTTTGATAAACAAAGGGTTGGTTTGGATTGGAGCGAGGTGGAGGTGAGTTAAATGGGTGGGCTAGGATTAGGGTTGATGGTGACAGGAGAGGCACATTGTGGTTGTTGTAATTCTCTGTCATTTTTGGCTTCTTTCTGAATCAATGACAAGCTAACTGAGTTCTGACTGTTCATGGGATTGGAAAGATTTGTATTTAAGGAATGAGAATGTGAAGCATCAACCCTCTTAGTGGAAACTCCTCGAGGTGGATTTTTTGCAGTACTTGTTTTTTTGTCTGAATTTTGCTGGTTTCCAAGGTCTGATATTAATGCTTCCCCTTTTCTTTTTTCATTCTCAAGAATTGCTTCAGTAGAAATTGTCTTTGATATTGCTTCCTCCTTAGCTAGTATCTCCCATTGGTTCGAGTAGGTAGTCTGAAGGCTATTACTTGCTGCAATTTTTTCTTTCTTTTTATTTTTCTCTGGTGATTTTTGCCACTGCTTTCTTTTCTGTTGTAATTGTTTCTGCAGGCTTTTTATTCTGGTTTATTTGTGTGCTCGAGGTTTCATGCTATTTCGTAGGGCGTTTCCTGTTACTCACGACAACCCAAGGATCATCCGAATGGGAAGGCTGGGCTATTTTATTTTCGTGGGCTTTGCCAGTTTGGGCTTTGTTATCTGTGTTGGAATTGCTTGGACCGTCCCCAGTAGTGCTCACATTAGTAGTAATTGTACCAGTAGTGTTGTTTTGAGTTAAAGAAACGTAGGAGCATTTTTCCTTGGAGTGACCAATTCTTCCACAAGTAAAACATAAATTGTTGAAATTTTCATATTCCACTTGTTGCCATCCTTGGCCAACCCAAAGCTTGTTAACCAAAGGTTTATCGAATGCAACTTCAACGCAAACACGAGCGTACCTTCCTTTAGTGATCTTATTTGTTGCATAGTCAAGCTTGATGGGATGGCCAACCTTGCTAGCAATATCATACAGAGCATCACAATCATAGTATTCTACAGGTAGTTCAGGAAATCGAATCCAAACTGAGATTTTTTCAAAATTATCTATTGATGGCCTGAAATTTGGTTTCCATTTGGCCACCATCAGATAATGTTCAAAGATGAACCATGGGCCTCCAAAAAGGGCTTTCTCTAGATCATCTTTCAATGTGAAACGAAAGAGAAATACTCCATATCCCATTTCTATTACTTCCAACCCACCTTTAGGGTTCCACATCCTTTTAACTCTATTCACCATGAACTCTGTTCGAACACGTAGCCCCAAACATTTGCCCATAATGGTCAGGTTCCAAGGAGCACGAAGCTTTTGCAAAGTTGCCTTGGAGAAGGTGACCGCAAGTTCCTCTTCTGGAGGTTGTATAACGTCCTCTTCGTCTTCCCATTCCATTGAGTTTATCATGATCTTTTTTGCCTCACTAAACCAATGAGACGAGCTTGTAACCGCTGCCTTGAAACTGCCCGATGGTGGAGGCGTATTTTCAACCAAAGGCTTGTATTGAACGTCCTGGGAGTCAACTTCCATAGGCCCAACAGGAGCTAGCGTTGTACTGATATGGGCCAGTAGACATCGTTACCGTAGACATAGTGGGCTTGTCTATTGTATCATTTTGCTCTTCTGTAGGGTTTGAAGTGGATGAATCCAGCATTAAACACATAGAGAAGGACAAAAGGAGCCAACCCGAAACAAGAAATAAAACAAGGAGCAAAGACTAACAAAGCATGCAATATAAAACAAAGACCTCTAAGAAAGAACTACAGATGCTCTAAGAAAAAAAACAAGAAGTTAAGCCCTTAGGGAAAAACATGACTTGAAGGAGACTTTTTGAATAATGTTGTTTCAGGGATAATAACAAAGCGAAGTTGACTCTGTGAGTTAAAGAAACGTAGGAGCATTTTTCCTTGGAGTGACCAATTCTTCCACAAATAAAACATAAATTGTGTAAATTTTCATATTAACACTCCCTTCTCTAGTAGCTCAGCCCAACACCGCCATCCACACATAGTAAAGAAACAAGAGAAAGATGGTTTTGGGATGAAAAGAGGTAAAAGAAAGGGAAATAAGAAAGTATAGTTGATTGTGAAGTGACACTCTAATCAAATTATGACAATTTAAAATTTGGGAAAGCAAGATTTTGTCCACCTTTTTCTTATCTACTAGTGTCAACCGTATTCCACCTTGTTATACTTTATAAATTAATTTATTAATATAAGTGTTTGAAAAATTAAACCACGGGTTTGTTTTTGTTAATAGAAGTTAGAAACTAAATAATTTGATTATTTAGAAAAAAAAAATTGGGTGACTAAAAAGTAAAGATACTTTCAAAATTTTCGAAGTTCTAAGAGAAATCGAGCAAAAATTTCATTTATTTTTAAGTACATTCTAACCCAAGAGTAAGACACTTTTACATCTTTGCACAACAAATACATATTTGCATACCTAAAAGAGTAAAAGACCATACCTCATTCCCTCAACACCGAAACAAAGAAACTATTAAGAAACTAATAGTACTGAATTATTTACACAATTGATATGCACAAATTGGCTACTAAAATTATTCATCATAAACCCATTAGTGGCTTAAGCCCTTATTCATGAGTCATCCTTCCCCTCCCTGCCTATGATTTTATAGGTGATCCATCAACATGCCTAATGTAGTATTTTGATCTAGGAGACAGACAACCACATATGCAAGACTTAGGAAAGTAAAAATAGAAACTAAAAACAAGAGACCAACATTTTGATATATAATTCATAAGAGTAAGCCTTCTAATTATTTTCATTAAATAACTAAATATAATTAGCTTGTATTGTTAATACAAAGACCCGAACTATACAGAAATCACCACGATAAGAATGCTACAAACAATAAAGATTTTCCTAAATTATCCAAACTTCAACTGCAACATTCTGCTTTGTACTTCTCAACGTTCCTGTAATCCCCCATAATTTTCAAAAATTTATTAATATACTTCCTTATAAATATATTACGATTTATCTTATAAAAAGATATATATTTTTATTTAAATACCATTATTTTCATTTAAATTATATTTTGTGATAAAAAGGTATATATCTTATTTGAATTTTAATTTTATGATAGAAATTTATATTTTCTTTTATCCAAAACAAATTAAAAAAAAAAGAAAGAGATATTTTAAAATTAAACCTTGCTAGATACTTAAATCAGAAAAAGGGTTTTAAACCTATCAACCACTTTACGTTTCAACCAAAAAAAGAATGACAGAGAGAGAAGAGGAGAGCGTGACTGTTGCTTGCTGCCATCACCGCCTTTGCTGCTCATCGCTGGTCTTCGGCACCACCGYCCACCATTCGGTCCTCTCTCCCCTCTTTCCTTCTTTGTTGTTTTAAACCTTGTAATTTTTATAATCCAYTTGTTTATATTAATGTTTTGAGTATAATCTGCTAAAAACTACAAAGTTTATGAGTGTGTGTGATGTTGATTTTAATTGGGAATTTTTAGATTTATTGAATTGCAAAAATTAGGATTTTTCACGATTTGATTAATTTGTCCAGTTTTAGTATTCGATTTTTATTTATTTTTTTGCATTTCAATAAATTACCAAAATTTGGTCGAGTAATGTTCATGCTAATATACAATTTGTGTAAAATTTCCAGAATTTTCAAAGCATTTTTACTATTTTAAAAAAAAAAATCGTTTTTGAATCGACATTTTTCGGGTTTCAGGTTCAGTTTTTGATTTTTCATTATTTTTATGTTTGTCAATAATTTACGAAATTTTTGTCGAGTGATCTCTATGATATTATAAACCTTGTGCAAAATTTTCAGAATTTTCCAAGCAGATTTGCGATTTTAATAAATTCGTTTTCGA
>SNQN01000172.1:85860-107885 GCA_008642245.1 Bassia scoparia
AAACAAAAGCAACACGAAAATCAAATGAAATCAAATGAAAATCGAACAAAAGCCTGTCTCTTATACACATCTAGATGTGTATAAGAGACAGAAGTAGCTCTATACACTAATTCAAGCTTTAACATTTGCATAGTTTAATCACCCAATAATCTAAACCTGGAATTAACTAAACACACTAAAAAATATCATTTTGCATCTAATGTAGTATATTTTTATATGACATAACACAGTTGACACTACTGCAATGAAGGTAGTAATAAGATGTTTTAGTAGCTAGGTACCTTATATTTTGATGGTTTAGGTGGCTTAACAACCGTTGTGGTGTTGAACTTCTCTTCGAGCTTCTGCAATTTATACAAGATTAAGCAACTCAAAATGCATTCCATAGTTTGGAAGTATGAAGTGTGTATTAAATAGTTTGGAACAGACATGAAGGAGAAATGTATTAAATAGCATTCCACAGTTTGGAAGTACACGACATGATAGGTGATTTTTTCGTTTCTACAGCTTATAATGTTTATAAACAAAGCTTTGTAGAAAAATAAATTCTATGTAATGGTCACAAAATGATTCCCCGTAAGGACTTTGATCTTTGATGCATGCTTACATTTTTCAAGTCTATGTATGGCAAGGTRTCCAAGACTCCAAAAAGAACCACAAGCAAGTTAATTTCTTAAGAGATTTTTTGTAATTAAAAGAAGTAAAGAACAYAGATTGAGCCTAGCATATTTTAGTTTGTCAGATGGGTAAAGGCTCAATCATCCTCACGATGCTTAGATGTACTGATGAAAAGGAGAATAAATAATTGGAACTAATTGGATGGAACATTCTTTGAGGGACACACTGACAAATGATGTTTCTATTCTAGATAAGAATGCAACCCCATGATGATTTGAAGATTTAGGGACAAAAATAGCCATAGACAATATTGAAAAGTTGCCTATGAGTTAGGATTGATCAATCAATTTTCATCCGAGCGAAGGACTATCTAAGCATATATAAAGCATAAAATTGAACATATTTTTGTACCTCCATAATAGCACTTACTGTTTTAGTTGCTCACAAAATTCGAAAGAGAAAATTTTGCACATTAATAATTTTCTATAGGTCCATTTTTAATCTACAATACAAAGCAAACTATTTACCATTACAACCCACCAAACTCTTAGGTTATCCAGTTTGAAAACACAGAACCAATTTGACACTATAACACTAAAACACTAGTAGAAAAAAACCTACAAGCATTTCGACAAAAGCTCCAGGCTTTAACCACTAAAAGCTTCAATTTTAACCAGGTACTTTTGGAGTTGCAATAAAAGCTCCAGGCATGCCTGGAGCTTTTATCATTTTAGCATGATAAAAGCTCCAGTCTTTTAAAAAACTGGAGCTTTTGGTGTTTTAAAAAGCTCCCGTCTTTTTCAAAAGCCTGGAACTTTTAGAAATATTTTTTTTAAAAAAAAATATATACATATATTTTTGTTATTTCCTATAGTCACAATTTTCCCACAAGTATTCATCTAAAACCATAATTGCTAAAAACAACAAAGTTTATAAAAAAAAAACTACTGATATTAAATAAAAAGTTTACAAGTTACATATTATAAGTGAAAAATATCATACGAAGTACTCTGTATATCCTTTATTAAAAAAAACTAATATACATTTTTGAGGTAACCATAATCTCTAAAAGAAATAAAGCAAACCTCAGAATAATAAGAATACATGATACAACAGCTATCTCATAACAGCTATAATAAGCAGAGGTGACTTCAAGCAGTAGTAGGTACAAGCAGCGACTTCAAGCAACGGCAACCAGCAACGGCTTCAAGCCACAACCAGCAGCGGAAACACTTGAAACAAAAAATGTAATAAATAAATAAATAAATCAAAACAAAAAAGACAACCAGCAACGACTTCAACGAAAACGAAAATTCACTGTATTCACAATCGCAAATTCACGAAAACGAAAACGAAAAAACAACATCCCAATCGCAAGATCATCGAGACTATTCTTTGGGAACACCAAAACCTCTCACAGTATTCACAAAAACGAAAAATTCAAAAGGAAAATACTTAGATGTTTGAAAATCAAAAACGAAAATACTTAGATCTCTGAAAATCAAAAACGAGAATACAAAATGAGAAACAAAGAAAATAAAACGAAAATCATAGAAAATGAAACAAAAATACAAAAACGAGACAAAAATCAATGAAAATCGAATGAAAATCAAAGAAAACGAAACGAAAATCAAAGAAAACAAAATGAAAATCAAACAAAAGCAACACGAAAATCGAACAAAAAATCAAAAGAAATCAAATGAAAATCGAACAAAAGCAAAACTGAAAAATTGAAAAAATCAAATTAWCAAACCTTAAATTAATTGTTGGGTAGGAAAGATGAGCGACTAATGTTGAGTGATCGAAAAATCAGCCACAATTTAGGGGTTTGAGGAGAGAGAATGTAAGTGAGAGGGAAAGTGAAAATGTTTTTTTTTTTGACGGGGGGAAAGTGAAAATGTTTTTTTTTTTTTTTTGACGGGGGGAAAGTGAAAATGTTAGGGTTTTGTAGAGAAGACAAAGAAAAAATAAATGGTGTCGGTATAAAATGAAGTAGCTAGGGGCGAGGCCCATATTTTAATAAGGGCCAAATAAAACAAAAGCTCCAGTTTTAACAAAATCGGGAGCTTTTAACAACAAAAAAACTCCATGCATTTAAAGCTTGAAGTTTTTCTTGTTAAAAGCTTCAGTATTTTAAAGCCTGGAACTTTTGTCGAAATGTTTTTAGGTTTTTTTCTACTAGTGAAACCAACAACTAATAAAATAAAAGCTCAATACCTGATCAGAGTCACCACTCACCAATAATGCTAATTGAGGAAGTCTCAAAACCCTCCTACACAACACCATATATCAACATATGAATAGAAGCATCAAACTATTCTAAGCTACTCAATTGACAYTATGAAACTAAYAAATAGATCTTATAACCTTATATCTCACAATATGTGAAAGCTCAACATGCACATATCTCAAAATTTAGAGAATTTCACTAATATACTTCTTTTGAAAAATCAATTCCAATGTGTTTATAACATAGAACATCAGACCATGTAATTACCATCCAAATACTAACTTTCATCAACCCATTTCCTATAAAATATAATCCCACATATAAAATMTATTCACTCCAAAATTCAGCATATTTACACATGTACAACATCACACACACACACACACACAAATTGATACAAATGGTCGAATCTCAGTTAATAACTTACTAAAAATTCAATCCGAAAAACTTACCTCAAATGATCCTGAACTAATATTTAGAATAAGATTAACATCAYAGCATGTCTACCATCCAAAGACCAAAACTTTCATCAACCCATTTCACATTAAAGATATAATCACACAATTAAGATTTATCCACTTTAAAATTCAGCACAAATTAGAGTCACAACACTAAAACCCAAAAATAAACACAAACAAAAAACACAAATGATAAACAAGTTTAGCAACTCTGTTAATAACAAACACAAAATTCAATCATTGTCTTCACTTACCATAACCCCACCTTAAAATCGAACCCAGAAAATCCACCAACAAATTGAAAACGTACAAATGATCAATCAAATCGAAAACCTTAACCTTAATTCGAGCACAAACAGGAAAACAAACAAAAATTTGAAAAAGCTAAAATTCGAAAACCTTAAATCTAAATACCAACAAAACCCAAACTAAGAATAACCTCTAAATGCGAAACTCTAAAATTCATTTTTTTTGTATTAATAAATTGCATTCGGAAATTAATTCATATAATCAACCAACTACCAATAGATAGAATTCGAACTAACTTAACAACGACCAGTCAAACTCACCTGAAACTACCTGATTCGAAGCCACCAATCCATCGACGAAAATCCGATTTGGAGGGTCCATGGGTCGCAACATCAAGCAAATGAATAATTCTCAAGGGCACTGGGTAGCAAATGTACGAGAAAGAAAAAGCAAAAAAAAAACAAGTAAAAGGCAATGGAGATGAAGGGGAGGTTGGTAGCTAGAGTTAGTGGGAAGATGAAGCAATGAAGTACAATGAAGAAACGTTGGTGAGATGGTAAAATAGGGTGAGTAATGAGTGGCGTGAGGTGGAAAAGGTGCAATGGCAAAAAAGAAAAAACACTAAAAAGAAAAGGGTATATAGGTAAATAACATTTAGTGTTATTCTCACATTTATGAGAAGAAGTGGAAATAAATTGCATTAGAAATTCAATTCATATAATCAACCAACTATCAATAGATAGAATTCAAACTAATTTAACAACGATCAATCAAACTCACCTGAAACTACCGGATTTGAAGCCACCAATCCATCGACGAAAATCCGATTTGGAGGGTCCATGGGTTGCAACATCAAGCAAATGAATAGTTCTCAAGAGCATTGGGTAGCAAATGTACGAGAAAAAATAGAAAAAAACATGTAAAAGACAATGAAGATGAAGGAGAGGTTGGTGGAGGAAGTGGGAAGATGAAGCAATGAAGTACAATGAAGAAACACGTTGGTGAGATGGTAAAATGGGGTGAGTAATGAGCTTGGTGTGTGGTGGAAAAGGGGTAATGGAAAAAAAAGAAAAAAAACACTAAAAAGGAAAGGGTATATAAGTAAATACCATTTGGTGTCATTCTCACATTTACGAGAAGGAGTGGATTTTGGGCGACGAAGGTTGAAATTGATAGTCCATTTTGCAGATTTTGTCACCCAAAAGTTTGAATACGCAACGAAATACAGTTTGATGTTCATTTAGTCATAAGTGTGCTACCAATGTGAAATCCATTGCCCATAATAGTTTTGTTCATTGCTCAAACACATTTTTCATGTAGTGATTGAAAGCTAATTGAGTCAATTAAAATCTAATTACAAGGCTAATTGAATCAATTAAAGGCTAATTACATCATCAATTCAATCCAATTACAAAGCTACTTGCATCAATTGAAAGCCAACTGCAAAGCTAATTGAATCAATTGAAATCCAATTACAAAGCTAATTAAGCAAAGCAAGCTAAGAGTTGAAAAATAAAGGTAAATAATTATTAAAAAATGTCAACTCTTCACTCTTTTGATCATAACTTTCGTTTTACAAATGATTCTGATGCAATGTCAATTGCATTGAAAACTAGAGTTCCTGAGCTTTCCAATGGTAATCACACGCTCGAAACAAAGCTCTAAATCAAAAGTTATAGCCGTTTCAAAATCATATTTTTGTGTTGTTATGACATTATGTTCGGCCTACGAGGCCAAACCATCCACTACTACAAAATGAGTGTTTTTTCAACACATTTTAGGTCATTTGTCAACACATAAAAGTGTTGAGAAATTAATTCTCAACACATAGCCATAGTGTCTATATAAAATTTGGGTGTGACTAATTTCAACACATAATGAGGCGCTATTTATTGTTGATAGTCTCAACACTTTCTTAGACACTGTAAAGTGTTGATACTTTCAACACATTTCTGGACACCAAAAAATGTTGAAATTTTCTACACATTTAGGACATTAAAAAGTGTTGAAATTTTTAAGACTTTTTTGGACACTAAAAAGTGTTGAGGAACACATTTTTTAGCATATTGTTAGACTCCAAAAAGTGTCGAAACTTTCAACACTTTTTTGGCCAGACACCAAAAAGTGTTGAAACTCTCAATAATTTTTTTGTATGTGTCGATAATGACAACTTTCTAATTTTAGACCATCATCACCTTTTCATTGTCATTTTTTTTTTACATCGTACTACATACAACAATAATAACCAATAAGGGAAAACGATAATAAAAACAAGATAATAAACAATGTAATTATATATACTAAATTAAATAAGGTTATATATATTATAAATAAAATATATTCATCATCAATARGTCAACGTATATCTAACAAGTGCTGTATGGAGTACGATATTAATCAATAACTAGAATAAAATTGTTCCACAAGGTAAGTTTTCAAAAGAAGTTCAACTACGAAAACAAAAAAAACCAAAACTATATGCTAGTAATTAATATTTAAGGACCCTTGAAGCTAAGCTTGCTTGATTTTAGAATTCCAAGCTCATTCAGATGATTTTTGTGGAGCATCTTCAGTCACAACATTTTCCCCATCATGACAAGCATCATTGTGTGTACCTTGTAAAAAATAATATAACGTCAAAAAATGAAAATTTGAGAATCTAAATCACATTTTATAATCAATGAACTTGTAAGCTAATTGGAAGACATTATGAAAGAAAACGGTAGAAGGTGGCCGGGAGCATGTCTGAAACTAAAGTTAACCTTTTGAGTAACATATTGGACAATCAACGCAGGAAAATGAAACAGAAATTTGGTCAACAAAGAAATACAAAATTAAGGTAGTTATGTCTAATYTTTTCTAATGTAGGTAGTATTTTGCAAAAAAAAAAGTGTAAGGTAGTTATTCTAAAGAAATCCTTCAAATTTAAATCTAAATTTCATCATCAAAAGAGCAATTCTCAGAAAATAAATGGGCTAAATTACTTACAAAGATTCATCAATTGGACTTAGATTCATAGCTCATTTCAAACTCATTACAGAAATCTCATCGGCATAAACTTTATCAGGTTCAGACATTGAATTACTTAAACAAGCAGCTAAAATAAGAGACTAAATCAAGTTTCAACAATTCAAATTTTGCAAAATAAGAAAAGGATTATAAGCTTATTTCATAGCCAAGTCTGTTATTGGTTTGAGGTGTAAAACTGAATTTTACTGAGCACAAACTAATAAATTATAAATTTTTGCTGATCCATAGTGGGTCCAGTCTACGAACGAGAACCACCATAGGTGTTGAGGTCTTGTGGGCCGAACACTGCAACATCCCACAATAAAAAAAATTATTGAAGGTGGTTGTTGGCGGTGGTGTTGGGCTGGGTCAGTGGTGGTGCTTGGTGGTGGAAAGGAGTGACAAGGGAAAAAGGGTGGAATGTTAGCAGGTGTAAGACACTGTTCTCGTTAGCTTATTTCAATAAGTTTTAGTAAAAATAAGTTCAGTTCAGTAGTAATAAGTTCATTTTAATAAAAATAAATTTAATTCAGTAAAAATAAGTTCAATCCTATTACCAAAAAAATAAGTTCAATTATTACTAAATTTGTTAAGGTTTAAATAAAAATAAGTTCAGTTCAATAAAAATAATTTCAGCTCAGTACTAATGAGTTTAGTTCAGTATAAATAAGTTCAGTTTAGCAAATTTCAGTTGACGAGAATAAGGTCTAAGTTAGTATATGTCTTGTGTATCTCGGACGATTTTTAGAGTATTATGGGCATAGTTTAATATTTATACGAAAATGTTAATTAAAACGAAGTATGTATTTGTGCTACTATCTAGCTTTGGAGAGAGTGAAGGATACTTCAAGTAATTAAAGTTTTCCTCCTAATTTCAACAGATCCTATGATCGATTCTCATCGCCGCCTTTATGACTCTCTTTACAACAACAAAAAGAAAACAAAAAAAGGAAAATTTGTCAACAACTACCCACTTTTTGTCAAATTTTGAAAACAACTACCCTTTTTTTTAAAAAATAACTACCTACTTTTTATCAAAAGTTTGTGAACCACGACCACTTAACGGTTTTTCACTAACACCGTTAACTCTCTCCCTTCCAACCACCACGAACCATCCTCCCCTCACTGCTGTCACCTACGACCGACCACCACCGTCCACCAAAGCACCCCACCAGCACCACCGCAGCACAGGGAAGCAGCCCACGACCACCACGAAAACCACCAACCAGTCGCGCAACTTAAAATGCGATTTTCTCAGCCTTCCACCCATCTTTTGGACATGATTTCTTCATGAAAGTTGTAGATCTCGAAAAAAATACATGAAATAGGCTCAAGAATTACTCAATTTGGAGTTGTATTCAAGTAGTTATGCCCTTGGGAATTTCACGAAATTAAGGGGTTTCGAATTGGGGATTTCATTGCAAAATTGGGTAATTGGTTTGCAAAATTGGAGATTTTGAATAGGGTATTCATTGCTTGGGTTGCGAAATCGATTCAATTTGATTGGGGATTTGAGAGTTGCGAATTCTAGGGTTTCAAATTGGTTTTTTTGGGGGAATTATTAAAGGTTGAAGTTGGGTGGAGTGGGTGAGGTGAATTGGCTAGTGGGTGGCGGCGAGAAGCTGGTTAGGAGCGTGGTGTTGGACGCGAACTGGGTGACAAATTGGGGGGCTGCTGGTTGGGCTCGTGGCGTTGGGGGCTGCGAGGGGGAGGGGTGCTGCAGGGGAGGGGGAAGGGAAATGGAGGTGGCAGGGGTAGTGGCAGTAGGTTGGGGCAGTAAAGGGAGGTTGCAGGAGGGTGGTGGAAGGTGGCAGGAGAGTGGCAGCAGTGAGGGGAGGTGGCAGGAGGGTGGTTCGTGGTGGTTGGAAGGAAGCGAGTTAACGGTGTTAGCTTAAAACCGTTAAGAGGTCGTGGTTCACAAACTTTACAAAAAAGGTGGGTAGTTGTTTTAAAAAAAATAAAAAGTGAGTAATTATTTTCAAGTTGAACAAAAAGCGGATAGTTGTTGACAAATTTTTCCAAAAAAAACTACCTAGCTTTGGACCAAGGCAGTGCGATAGAGAAGACAATCCGAGCCAAGAAAAGGATATGATTTCTTATCCCCTCCTAAAATAACAGATTCCACCATCTCTTTCGCATACATTCATGTCTGATTTTGCTTCTTAAATCCTCCATTTTCATTTCTATTTTTGCAAATTTTAAAAATGGACACAATCACTCTCACTCCTCAACTGCTGCACCTCAAACTCAAACACAAACAGTGTCGTCATCATCATCATCACCTTCACCTCCACCCTCTTCTACAGCGTCACCGCGCTCTCTCTTTCGCTCTTTTTGCGCAGCAACAACAGCAGCAACCTGAATTGGAAGTTACCGCGACGACGTCGTATGAGTACGACTACGACTCGTTTAAGGAAGACGAGTCTTACGGCGAAGTCAGCCGAATCATAGGCAGCCGCGTGTCCCCCACTTCCCCCACCTCCATGGAGTACCTCATCGAGTGGAAGGACGATCATGCCCCCACGTGGGTCCCATCCGGGTTCATCGCCTCCGACGTCGTCTCCGAGTACGAGACCCCCTGGTGGACCGCCGCCAAGAAGGCCGACGTCGACGCCCTCGACCGGGTTCTCTCCCAGCCCGACTCGGCCCGCGACGTGGACGCGGTGGACTCCGACGGCCGCACGGCCATGCACTTCGTGGCCGGGCTCGGGTCCGAGGCGTGCGTGTCCCTCCTCGCCTCGCGCGGMGCGGACGTAAACAGGAGGGACGTGTCRGGGGGCGGGCTGACCCCGCTCCACATGGCAGCGGGGTACGCCCGCCCCGAGGCCGCACGGGCGCTCCTCGAGGCGGGGGCCGACCCCGAGGCGGAGGACGACAAGGGGCGCACGCCCRTGGAGCTGGCAAAGGAAGTCTTAAGCGCGACGCCGAAGGGGAACCTGATGCAGCTGGGGAGGAGGATGGGGTTGGAGAACGTGGTGAGGGTGATAGAGGGGGCGATATACGAATATGCGCAGGTGGAGGGGGTGCTGGAGAAGAGGGGGAAGGGTGAGAATGTGGAGTATTTGGTGAAGTGGAGTGATGGGGGTGAGAATGAGTGGGTGAAAGTGGGGATGATTGGGGAGGATTTGGTGAGAGATTATGAAGATGGGCTTGAGTATGCTGAGGCACTTGGTGTGTTTGGGAAGAGAACTGATGATGATGGGAATATTCAGTATTTGGTTAAATGGGTTGATATTGAGGATCCAACTTGGGAGCCCCAGGAGAATGTTGATCCTGATTTGATCAAGGAATTTGAAGAATCTCAGATCAGTGGTGGTAATACTAGTAGTTCAAGTTTAGGCACTTGATTTTGATGTTTTGGGTGGTTTATGCAGTGAGATTTTTGGTTCCGGAATGTAATGTACTAATGTTTGATGTTCTAGAACTTGATTTTTTGGCATTGGATTGTAATGTGATCGTAATTTGTAGAGATTAGAGAACCGAAAACAGTGTAATGGATCTTAGTTTGCAAAATGCACAAACTAGTTGATCGACAGATTGCTAACCGATATTGATATATAYCAGCCTAAGGGGGGCAATCAAGCGTAGTATATATTCAATCGATCAATCAAAACCTTAATCTCACGACCAGAATTGAAAACAGAGCCGAGTTATGTGGAACAGTGGAACCACTCTTTATGGTAGAGGCTGGTAATTTATTGGAGAGACCAAGAGATGCAAAGACAATGTGGTTGGTTTTTGTAATAACAACTTAGCTAAAACAAAATYCATATTAATAGCTCAYTTTTGATCAACTTTCAGCCTTTCAGGCGAATTACAGATTACATCTAATAATTAATCGGTCTACTGTACAATCGATTCTCTGGCTAGTATGTCTAATGTCTAATGCGATTGTACTTGTAAATAACTCAATTCTCTTGCTTTAACATTCACATTCTTTCAACTTCCAAGTTCAGGAAGCTGCATAGGTTGATCAAAGAAACCACGATTCTTTCAACTTCCAAGTTCAGGAAGCTGCATAGGTTGATCAAAGAAACCACGAAGCAGAAGCTTCAAAACCAGCAAAGCCTTAAACAGCAAGCAAGCTTCCATTGCGTTGCAAGTTCCAAAATGAGCATCACTCGTACTGTCGTACATATCAACATATGTTAGACACTCTCGCCCTCAAACTTCAGTCCTTGTGCTATTAAACATGAAGCTTCAAGACTGAGAAGACACAATCTGATTATAAAACATGATTTTTTTWAAAAAATCAGAAACCCGGGTCTCTTCAGAGCTTTGCTCAGACAACAGAAACTCATGAACTATATATCACACTGTTGCAATCACAGAAGTATGAATGTACACATAGAGCACAATTTTAACAGTTCYTAACTTCGTACCCATGATCAATGTTCAGTTGTAAAAGCCTAGCAAATCGAACACCAGTCAAATCATACARTTCTTAGACCTGTGCACACTATAGTTGTCGAGCAAGATAAAAGACCAAAACTAGGAATGCCAAAACAATATGCACTCGTATATTGTAATAGAACAAGGTAAGAGACAATGAGGCGGGCTCCAATAATAACATCCAAAAGAAAATTGGAAGCAAGAATTATTTTATTAATCAGATTCGATACAACATTATTTTATAAATGTCAACAATCTCACCATATACAATGTGAAGACTCCCATGGTTTTACACTTTTACCTGCTCCTCAAAATACAGAGGGTACTAGAGCCACTGCAGTGTCCACTCAAAACAACAAGAGCAAAGACCTAAAGCATTTGACAAGAACTCAAGACCATAGAATCATACTATCAGTTCACTGGCTGTCTGAATTGTATGTAAACCGTGATCGCGATGAAGTTAGTATGCAGGGATATTCTTTAAGAATTACAGGGCCACAAAAGAAGGTTTGGTGTAGACACCCACTCGTCCACAAGAACATAGATACACTAGTGCTTAAATTTCAGCTCTTACAATAAACATGATGCTTCACYMCAGAGAAATCCCAACCAAATCTAGAAACAAATTTTGAATAGATTATTGAAGACAAACAAAGAAACCTGGTATCTTCAGAGATTGGCTCTGACAAAGGACTGAATGTTTCTGAATCCAACTGCATCACCAAATGCTTGGCCTATAATGCAGTGTGAAAGCACATATATAGCGAACACAATTAGCAAGATTCTTACAGCTCATACCTATGATCAATGCTCAGATTCCAAAAGTTAAAATGAAACACCAGAAGTCACATTATGCAGTACCTAAAATTTTGCACAATGCAATTGCTGAGCCAAAAAAACATGGGAAAATGCGAGAGCCAGAAATATTGGATGGTGCAAGAACAGGCTAAGCAACATTAAGATGGAGGCTCCAACAATAATTCTCATAAAACAAATGCAAGAACTGTTTTATTATCCAAATTCCATACACTGCATTTATTTATTAACTGTCAATACGTACAATTAAAAGACTCTTGCCTGCTTCTTAATGACAAAGGGCATATGACAGAGCATACAAGAGCCATTGCAATCCACTAAAAGTAACAAGAACGATGACCTGCAGCATTTGGAATAGGCTTTAAGAACCCTTTTAGGAAGGTCAATTAAACCCATATGATTGTGTGCGAATTAGTTTTGTACAGCTGTCCGTAGATAACTACAGCAATTTCCTACACATTCAAACTACATGCAATTCTCAACTATATACAATTTGAACACTCTATCATACTTCTTACATGAGCAAGGGTGCGTTGCTGAAATTAGAAGTCCWGGATCCATGACATGAGAAAGAACACCAAGATCTTGAAAGACCTCAAATTGTGGCCTGCAATCAAATTAACTTCCTTAGCTAATAACAACTCAAACCAAGATTTCCAGTAGATCTTAACCTTCTCAATTCCATCAAATGTTCATCAGTTGAAACAGAATACTTCCGACGGAGGTTTGTCAGATAAGTTTCCAGTTCCCAACTCAATGGACCACAAGCATATAACGCTTCTAGTGTGCAACGATAATTATATAACTCTTTCTCATGCATCCTTAAGGTATCTTCTAGTTTTGACTGACAATAACAGATTCCACCATCTCTTTCGCATACATTCATGTCTGATTTTGCTTCTTAAATCCTCCATTTTCATTTCTATTTTTGCAAATTTTAAAAATGGACACAATCACTCTCACTCCTCAACTGCTGCACCTCAAACTCAAACACAAACAGTGTCGTCATCATCATCATCACCTTCACCTCCACCCTCTTCTACAGCGTCACCGCGCTCTCTCTTTCGCTCTTTTTGCGCAGCAACAACAGCAGCAACCTGAATTGGAAGTTACCGCGACGACGTCGTATGAGTACGACTACGACTCGTTTAAGGAAGACGAGTCTTACGGCGAAGTCAGCCGAATCATAGGCAGCCGCGTGTCCCCCACTTCCCCCACCTCCATGGAGTACCTCATCGAGTGGAAGGACGATCATGCCCCCACGTGGGTCCCATCCGGGTTCATCGCCTCCGACGTCGTCTCCGAGTACGAGACCCCCTGGTGGACCGCCGCCAAGAAGGCCGACGTCGACGCCCTCGACCGGGTTCTCTCCCAGCCCGACTCGGCCCGCGACGTGGACGCGGTGGACTCCGACGGCCGCACGGCCATGCACTTCGTGGCCGGGCTCGGGTCCGAGGCGTGCGTGTCCCTCCTCGCCTCGCGCGGMGCGGACGTAAACAGGAGGGACGTGTCRGGGGGCGGGCTGACCCCGCTCCACATGGCAGCGGGGTACGCCCGCCCCGAGGCCGCACGGGCGCTCCTCGAGGCGGGGGCCGACCCCGAGGCGGAGGACGACAAGGGGCGCACGCCCRTGGAGCTGGCAAAGGAAGTCTTAAGCGCGACGCCGAAGGGGAACCTGATGCAGCTGGGGAGGAGGATGGGGTTGGAGAACGTGGTGAGGGTGATAGAGGGGGCGATATACGAATATGCGCAGGTGGAGGGGGTGCTGGAGAAGAGGGGGAAGGGTGAGAATGTGGAGTATTTGGTGAAGTGGAGTGATGGGGGTGAGAATGAGTGGGTGAAAGTGGGGATGATTGGGGAGGATTTGGTGAGAGATTATGAAGATGGGCTTGAGTATGCTGAGGCACTTGGTGTGTTTGGGAAGAGAACTGATGATGATGGGAATATTCAGTATTTGGTTAAATGGGTTGATATTGAGGATCCAACTTGGGAGCCCCAGGAGAATGTTGATCCTGATTTGATCAAGGAATTTGAAGAATCTCAGATCAGTGGTGGTAATACTAGTAGTTCAAGTTTAGGCACTTGATTTTGATGTTTTGGGTGGTTTATGCAGTGAGATTTTTGGTTCCGGAATGTAATGTACTAATGTTTGATGTTCTAGAACTTGATTTTTTGGCATTGGATTGTAATGTGATCGTAATTTGTAGAGATTAGAGAACCGAAAACAGTGTAATGGATCTTAGTTTGCAAAATGCACAAACTAGTTGATCGACAGATTGCTAACCGATATTGATATATAYCAGCCTAAGGGGGGCAATCAAGCGTAGTATATATTCAATCGATCAATCAAAACCTTAATCTCACGACCAGAATTGAAAACAGAGCCGAGTTATGTGGAACAGTGGAACCACTCTTTATGGTAGAGGCTGGTAATTTATTGGAGAGACCAAGAGATGCAAAGACAATGTGGTTGGTTTTTGTAATAACAACTTAGCTAAAACAAAATYCATATTAATAGCTCAYTTTTGATCAACTTTCAGCCTTTCAGGCGAATTACAGATTACATCTAATAATTAATCGGTCTACTGTACAATCGATTCTCTGGCTAGTATGTCTAATGTCTAATGCGATTGTACTTGTAAATAACTCAATTCTCTTGCTTTAACATTCACATTCTTTCAACTTCCAAGTTCAGGAAGCTGCATAGGTTGATCAAAGAAACCACGATTCTTTCAACTTCCAAGTTCAGGAAGCTGCATAGGTTGATCAAAGAAACCACGAAGCAGAAGCTTCAAAACCAGCAAAGCCTTAAACAGCAAGCAAGCTTCCATTGCGTTGCAAGTTCCAAAATGAGCATCACTCGTACTGTCGTACATATCAACATATGTTAGACACTCTCGCCCTCAAACTTCAGTCCTTGTGCTATTAAACATGAAGCTTCAAGACTGAGAAGACACAATCTGATTATAAAACATGATTTTTTTWAAAAAATCAGAAACCCGGGTCTCTTCAGAGCTTTGCTCAGACAACAGAAACTCATGAACTATATATCACACTGTTGCAATCACAGAAGTATGAATGTACACATAGAGCACAATTTTAACAGTTCYTAACTTCGTACCCATGATCAATGTTCAGTTGTAAAAGCCTAGCAAATCGAACACCAGTCAAATCATACARTTCTTAGACCTGTGCACACTATAGTTGTCGAGCAAGATAAAAGACCAAAACTAGGAATGCCAAAACAATATGCACTCGTATATTGTAATAGAACAAGGTAAGAGACAATGAGGCGGGCTCCAATAATAACATCCAAAAGAAAATTGGAAGCAAGAATTATTTTATTAATCAGATTCGATACAACATTATTTTATAAATGTCAACAATCTCACCATATACAATGTGAAGACTCCCATGGTTTTACACTTTTACCTGCTCCTCAAAATACAGAGGGTACTAGAGCCACTGCAGTGTCCACTCAAAACAACAAGAGCAAAGACCTAAAGCATTTGACAAGAACTCAAGACCATAGAATCATACTATCAGTTCACTGGCTGTCTGAATTGTATGTAAACCGTGATCGCGATGAAGTTAGTATGCAGGGATATTCTTTAAGAATTACAGGGCCACAAAAGAAGGTTTGGTGTAGACACCCACTCGTCCACAAGAACATAGATACACTAGTGCTTAAATTTCAGCTCTTACAATAAACATGATGCTTCACYMCAGAGAAATCCCAACCAAATCTAGAAACAAATTTTGAATAGATTATTGAAGACAAACAAAGAAACCTGGTATCTTCAGAGATTGGCTCTGACAAAGGACTGAATGTTTCTGAATCCAACTGCATCACCAAATGCTTGGCCTATAATGCAGTGTGAAAGCACATATATAGCGAACACAATTAGCAAGATTCTTACAGCTCATACCTATGATCAATGCTCAGATTCCAAAAGTTAAAATGAAACACCAGAAGTCACATTATGCAGTACCTAAAATTTTGCACAATGCAATTGCTGAGCCAAAAAAACATGGGAAAATGCGAGAGCCAGAAATATTGGATGGTGCAAGAACAGGCTAAGCAACATTAAGATGGAGGCTCCAACAATAATTCTCATAAAACAAATGCAAGAACTGTTTTATTATCCAAATTCCATACACTGCATTTATTTATTAACTGTCAATACGTACAATTAAAAGACTCTTGCCTGCTTCTTAATGACAAAGGGCATATGACAGAGCATACAAGAGCCATTGCAATCCACTAAAAGTAACAAGAACGATGACCTGCAGCATTTGGAATAGGCTTTAAGAACCCTTTTAGGAAGGTCAATTAAACCCATATGATTGTGTGCGAATTAGTTTTGTACAGCTGTCCGTAGATAACTACAGCAATTTCCTACACATTCAAACTACATGCAATTCTCAACTATATACAATTTGAACACTCTATCATACTTCTTACATGAGCAAGGGTGCGTTGCTGAAATTAGAAGTCCWGGATCCATGACATGAGAAAGAACACCAAGATCTTGAAAGACCTCAAATTGTGGCCTGCAATCAAATTAACTTCCTTAGCTAATAACAACTCAAACCAAGATTTCCAGTAGATCTTAACCTTCTCAATTCCATCAAATGTTCATCAGTTGAAACAGAATACTTCCGACGGAGGTTTGTCAGATAAGTTTCCAGTTCCCAACTCAATGGACCACAAGCATATAACGCTTCTAGTGTGCAACGATAATTATATAACTCTTTCTCATGCATCCTTAAGGTATCTTCTAGTTTTGACTGACCAATGGAAATCGCTTCATCTACCTCACGATCATGTGATTCAGCATCACTACAAAGAATATCAGTGTAGTGACTACAGCTAGCTGAGAAATGGCTGACTAACCTATGAAGACTGGCATCACCYATTCCACAACTAGCTACAGATGACTTAGAACTAACACAATCATCTGCTTCAGAGGTTCTACCAAGAGGATGAGCATCATCCTGACTACTATGGCTAGTGTTATTAATTCTTCTTGTTTTCTTGAAGATTACCTTATCTTTACTCTGAATTGCCCTTAGATTAACAGGAATGTCTACCTTCCCAATGAAAGAACAGCAGTCAGGTACAGTGTGCTGCTCAACCTCCTTATTCAGAACCCTCCGTTTCTGAACACATTCCAGAGAAGCTGRATCAGTTGATACATTGTCATCAGCTGCACTTCGTTTCTTAGATACAGCAATGGGTGGCTGAACTTCCTTCAAACACTTCAAGTCACCTTGCCTTTGCATATGAGCCATATGATGCATCCTAGATATTAGTTTCGCATCAATTCCAATGTCCTGCATCATGAAACAAACAAAACTCATTAGTATAATCATAATTTGTAGATAAAAAGTGTGACCTACAACCTACAAGCAAACAATACCAAAAAAATTGACAAGGGATTTCTGCATGGTAGCACATAAGAACAATATGTCAAAAAAAAAAAAAAATGAAACCTTTACCTTTCCCATAGGAACCCACTGGTTCCCTTTCCATTCTTGCCGTGCTCTAATACTGGACTTCTTCACACTAAACTCATCCACGGATCCAATCACCTGGATATGATAATGATCAGCAGCCAAAACAGCTTCAATCATAGAAACTCTCCAGTAACCATCATCCAACACTTCTACGATATCACCAACAGCCCAAACTGTAGAACCCGTTGCAGATGGTGGACGAGGTCGAACTGCTTCTGCTGTTACTTTATCAACCCCCTCTTTAGCTATGCCAAGAAACCGATAGTATCTCACTGTGTAGCCATCTCCTTTATCCTCCACAATTTGCGCACACCGCCAAACTCCCAAAGGATCCTTCTTCTTAGTAAACACCTCCACCATGCTCCCTTTATGAAACCTCATTATTGACTTACAGCAAACTACTTCCTGAAATACATAACACATAATAAGATCAAGAAATAGAAACAATATGTCCTTACATAATTATTGATAATAGAGGCACATCACTAGCTAATTTATCAAATAAATAACTAAACAACATCCAAAACAATAGAAGAAACTTACCATAAAATTCAAAAATTAATGATTTCATAAAACTCAACTCAAAAGAATAATACAGTGTCATGATCACTTATTATTCCAGATTTAGCATCAATCACATATATCATCAATAAAAAAATAATATTCCATAATTCGTAATTTAATTAAAATTTTAATTAATCAAAACAATTCATTGATTCTATTCACTACACATCAGTACAAGTAGCCATCAATTTGCACAAAATCAAATTACTGAAAAAATTAGATACCGCAAATTGAAYTGTAACAGAGAAAGAACGCAACGATCATACCAATTGAAATAAACAGCGATCACTCAAACCTAATTTAATACAGTTACAAAAGCAAATTTGTGAGCAAAATCAGCAATGAAAGATGAAGAAAATTAAAAAATCAGGTTACCTTCTCAGTGAATCGAACGAACTTTCAATTTCTGGTGATGATTACTGATTGATTGCGTTAAACAATTCTTTGATTGATCTCAAACAACAAATTTAGGGTTTTCCCGTTTCATAGAGCAGTAGAATGCGAAACGCAATTAGTTACTGATCAAGAAACCAATGTTGGGTTGATTTGCATTTTTTTTAATAAAAAATAAAATTATTTACGGGGTTCCACAAACAATTCTGATTGGATGATATTTGTTAATTTAATCGGACCACAAAGTTTAGTCAAGTATATCCATCAATATTATATTCCATCCGTCTCTAGATGTTCGTAACATTTGATTTTTCACGATCTCCAAGACATCGTTTAAAATATCAACTCCACTTACATGCGCATAAAAAATACTCCACAAAATCTTGATATAAATAAAAGTCAAAAGCCAACGAGTGTCCCGTTGCGTTAGATATGATAATTAAAATTGGAAATATAAAAAGGGAAATTCTATATGGTGGCATCGAGTTTTGCCAAAATATATACCGTGAGTCCGTGACAACTTAAGTTTTTTAATTCTTTACCGTGGCCTTGAGGTTTTATTTTTCCACATGGTGACACACCTAATATAACCTACCCTTAACCACTTATACCCAATTATCCCACCACCACCCAACCCCCACCTGACCACCACCCCAACCCACCCCAACTGTCACCCCCACACGCAACCCCCACCTTGCCGTCAATAACTGTCGCCGCAGGTAGCCCCCACTGCACGCAACTCCATCACTATCGCAACTCCAACACAACCACAAACCACCACCATTACAATTAGGGTTTTCGAATTCCCCTAATTTCTTTAATTAGGGTTTTTGATTTCCCCAAATTTTTAATCCCAATCGAATTGCCCAGACTCAATTCCCAATTCGAAGATGCTAAATAAATCTCGAGATGCCAAATGTTGGTGGATTTAGCGTTGGAGATCTCTTTCTTGTTTATGTGAATTGAGGGTTTTGCCAAAATTAGCCATGACTGTAAGAATTCCTGCGATTAGAGTGAAGTTAATTAAGAAAATTGGGAAATTGAAGAATTTGGGTTTTCGAAACTATTAATTATGGGGTGTGGTTGTGTAGTTGCAATAGTGGTGAGTTACATGCAGTGCCTGCCTGCTAAAGTGGTGTTGGTGACAGCTATACGACTAGCGGAGTTGAGATAGAGAGGTGGGGGCGATATGGTGGCTAATGTGGGGGTTGGCGGGTGGGGTGGCAACTTTGTTGGAGGGCTGGGGAGTCGGGGTGCTGGCTGGCTAGAATGAGTGGTGGGGTTAAGTGGTGGTTAATAATTTGGGTGTAAGTGGTAAGGGTAGGTTACTGTTAGGGTTTCACATGTAGAAATAAAAACAACTAGGCACGGTGTGAATTCGAAAAAGCTCAAGGCGGTTATGTGAGTAGAATAAAAACCTTAGTTACACTGGTATACGATTTTTGAACAAATACTCGATTACCATACAAATCCCCCTAATATATAATAATATTAAACATTAATTACATCGATGATGATGTGTATTTTGCATACATTCTCAATATTTAGTACCATTTTTAGAGATATCTTATTTTATGATAACTCCAAGGCGCCCATTAACATATAAATTAATAAATATAGAATGCGACTACATATATAATTTCTTACTACCAAATTTTTATATCAGAATTTTTAAAGTTAGACCCAAATATTAAAAGGAAAAATTGAAGTTAACTAATACACCTGTGCTCGAAACTATCACTAACATAATTTTACGATAATCCCAACTTTTAGTATCATCTTCCTACAATGGGCTATTACCGGTTGAATAAACTTGGTAACCTTCTAAACAAGTCAAGTTAGACATGTGTCAGTATGTGATTGGTTGAGTCATTTTTTATCATATTTTTTAAAGTAATTTTTAAACTTCTAATTCTAATGGAAAGTAAAACGACAGCCAACAAATGACTAAACACTATACTTCAAATATTGGAGCTGCCTACTTACCACCACCACCCACGTACAATCCACTACCAACACCACCGATAACACCACTCACCACTCYCCCAACCCATCACTACCTTCCCTCAATTTGTCGCCAACAACACCACTCATCAAACRCCCACCTTCTCAAAAARTATCCCAGCCAAAARCGTCGTATTGGCTCGGCTGCACCGCCCTCTTCGCTGCCACGTCTCCAATTAGCTTCTTATCTCTCTCTCTTTCTCCTAATTTTTGCATTATTGATGTTGATGKGATAGTTAATGATTTAAGGTTTTGTGGTGGGTGTGAGTTTGTGAGTGTGGATGTGGTTTCGTGTGTCGGTTTGTCGAAGAGTGTGTGGTGGTGGTTTTGTAGGTGAGTGTGAGTGTGAGTGGGTGGTTGGTGAGTGATTTTTTAGGGTGAGTGTGGGTTCATATGGTACTCATTATTACTCCCTTTGTCCCATGTATGACATATTTTAAAAAGAAAAAACTGAAATTCATAATTCCACCTTTTGGTGGTATTCTGTTAATAGTCCCAAGTGAAGCAAATTTTTTAATAATCTCAACTTTTAGCCCAATCTGCTCAAAATGGGTCTTTTTACCCGTAACCTATTCAACATGTTATTCATTTACTTTTTTTATATATATATTATCTCCTTTCACCTCCCCTCAAACCCTAACATAACCACCACCTCCACCACAACGTACACCCACCCGAGCTCAAACCCGACCTTCTCGCCTAACCCCACCACCTTCGCTGCCAACCACCACTGTTATCTCACACCGCCGCCTAGATTTCCTTTTGCACCGCCACAACCACCACCCATGAAACCACCACCATCCATATTTTACAAACAACTATTTTTATAAGTTTTATTTTATTTAACTACCTTCTATACCCAAAATGTTTGATTTTTCTACCCGATGTCCGAATAACCTTAAAGAGCTAACAATCACACCCAACGAGTATTTTTATGTTTTCTTGCATTGATTTTCTCTCCTTATCCTATCCTATCAAAGCATGATTTAGCAAACTAAGTTTTCTTTCATTTTCTCTATGATCTCCTTATCCTATCAAAGCATGATTTAGCAAACTAAGTTTTCTTTCATTTTCTCTATGATCTCCTTATCCTATCACAGCATAATTTAGAAACTAGACGTTGCTTTCCTCTTCAATTTTTCCCCTTACACCCAATAAAGTTAGGGCTTTTCAATCGTGTAGTGTAAAATTCTTAAAATTTTCACAATTGAAGTTGTTTTTTGATTGCTAGGGTTTTCTATCTTCTGTTGCAATGACAAATCTCCCTAATTTATAAAGTTGTAATAGTGGACTTCCAGCTTCTCGCTCTAATTGCAACTCCATCAATACTGACCTTGTTTCTTGTATAGTATAAAGAAACCAATTTGAAAGAATTGTAAGAAAGAAGGATAATGACACTGTAATTTGGAGGTGAAACTGGAAAGAGACGAAGGCTAGGGATGGAATGAAGCTTGATGAAAATGGTGAGTTAATGAGAATTTTTTTCCCGTGAAAAATCAAGGGTTATTCAATTATTGTATGCACAATAAAAACAAAATTAACCATCATTTTCCACTTGGACATTATCGTCGTTTTCACACAAACAATTACAAGTGTAATTTCTTTTACTCCCTCTATTTTTATTTACTTGCACCATATACTTTAAATAGATTTATCAAATTATTTGCACCAATTCTATTCTAAGTATGTACACATCATCCTTTTAAAAAAAAAGTATGTACACATCATCAAACATTTAATAAAATACTGTCAAATTGATCCATTATTACTAT
>SNQN01000172.1:107910-123057 GCA_008642245.1 Bassia scoparia
CTTTTCGCATTCTTGCGTGCTCTAATACTGGACTCCTACACTAAACTCACACGATCCAATCACCTGATATGATAATTCGATCAACAGCAAAACAGCTTTCAATCATAGGAACTCCTCAGAGAGCAATCCAACACTTTCTACGATATCACCAACAGCCCAAACCTGTAGAACCCGTTGCAGATGGTGGACGAGGTCAACTGCTCTGCTGTTACTATTATCAACCCCCTCTTTAGCTTATGCCACACAATACCGATAGTATCTCACTGTGTAGATCCTTTATCCTCACACAATTGCGCACACCGCCAAACTCCAAAGGATCCTTTCTCTGTAGTAAGAGCACCTCCACGCGGCACTGCTTCCCTTTATGAAACTCTTAATTGACTTACAGAAACTACTTCCTGAAAATACCATAACACATAATAAGATCAAGGAATAGAAACCAATATGTCCTTACCATCACTCTCACTCTCGCACTCACTCACGCACGACAGTCACTAGTAATTTCAATATGTGAGAGATACTGAAATATTTTATCACTCGAAATAAAAAGAAACTTACCGATAAATTCAAAAATTATGATTTCAATAAAAGCAGACTCCAGGAGAATAATACAGTGCTGAACTCACGTGCACATATAACGGCCAGCTTTAGAGCATCAGTCACAATAGTATCATTATTAAAATAATAATATATATATATATTCTCGTCAATTATATATTAAAGATTGCGCAATTAAGTCGAGAGGAATATATATATATATAGAAGTGAAGGAGAGGGTTGCACTCCTCACACTACAGTAGGCCATCAAGTGTTGCAAAATTTATATATTAACTGGGCATAATAAAATTAAGAGTAACCGTTCAGGTACGGTTGAGTGTGTAACAGAGCAAAGAGAACGCAACGATCATACCAATTGAAATAATATCGCAGGGCGATCACGGTGCAAACCTAAGGAATTATACGAGGTTGACAGAAAGACAAATTTGTGGAGCAAGAAGTCGAGCAGTTGAAGAGGATGAGGAAAGAGTTAAGATAATGTCGTAGGTGTCGCGAGTTCGTCAGTAGAAAGTGCGAACGGACAGATCTTGGTCAGATGTTCTGGGTGATGATTACATGGAGTGACTAGGTGGCGTAGGTAGAAGACAGATTCGGTGTTTGAGTTGAGTCTGCAGGAAGCAGTGCAACATTTGGTTTCGGCCGTGTCAGATAGAGGAGGGGGGGTAAGAAGGCGAAGGACGCAAATTAGTTACTGATCAGAAAACCAATGTTGGTTGATTTTGCATTTTTTTTAATAAAAATAAAATTATTTACGGGTTTCCACAAACAATTCTGATTGGATGATATTCTGTTAATTAATCGGACACAAAGTTTAGCTCAAGTATATCCATCAATATTATTTTCCATCGCGTTCTAGATGTTCGAACATTTTGATTTTTCACACGGATCTCCAAGACATCGTTTAAAATATCAACTCCTACTTACCATGCGCTAAAAATACTCCCACCAAAAATTCTTGATACTAATAAAAGTCAAAAGCAAGCGAGTGCTCCCGTGCGTTAGATTGAATAATTAAAATTGGAAAATATAAAAAGAGGAATTCTATATGGTGCATCGGAGTTTTGCCAAAATATATACCCGTGAGTTCCGTAGACAACTTAGTTTTTTAATTCTTTACGTGGCCTTGAGGTTTATTTTTCCACATGGTGAGCAACCTAATATTAACCTACCCTTAACCACTTATACCATTATCCCACGCACCTACCAACCCCACCTGACCACCACCAACCCACCCCAACTGTCACCTGGCGGGCCCACGACGCAACCCACCTTGCCGTCCAAAACTGTTGGCCGAGGTAGGCCAGAGCTCCACTGCACGCACTCATCACCTATCGCAACTCCAACACAACCCCAAACCACCACCATTAGCAATTGGGTGTGTGGTGGTGGGTGGGTAATTAGGGTTTTTGATTTTCCGCCAAATGGTTTTATCCCCCTAATAATTCGAATTGCGCGACTTCAATTTCCCCAATTCGAAGATGCTTAATAAATTCGAGATGCCAAATGTTTTGGTGGATTTAGCGTTTGGAGATTCTTTCTTTGTTTATGTGAATTTGAGGGGTTTTGCCTAAAATTAAGAATGCCAGGTGCTGTTAAGGTTTCCTGCGATTAGAGGTGAAGTGTAATTAAGAAAATTCGGGGAAATTGAAGAATTTGGGTTTTCGAAAGACTTTTAACTGTAATGATGGTTGTGTTTGTGTTTGTTGGAGTTGGCCATAGTGGTGGGAGTTACATGCAGTGGGGGCTGCCTGCGATAGTGGTTGTTGGTGACAGCTATAGCGATAGCGAGTTGAGGATAGAGAGGGTGGGGGCGATATGGTCTGCATGTGGGGGGTTGGCGGGTGGGGTGGCAACTTTGTTGGGAGGGGCTTTGTGGGGAGTGGCGGGGGTGCCTTGGCTTGGCTACGAAATGAGTGGGTGGTGGTTAAGTGGGTGGTTGAATAATTTGGGTGTAAGTGGTTAAGGGTAGGTATGTTAGGGTGTATCACATGTAGAAAAAAAAAACTAGTCACGGTGTGGAATTCGAAAAACTTCAAATGGTCGGATTATGGCTGGTAGAATTAAAAACCTTAGTTACCACTGTAATACGATTTTTGAACAAAACTCGATGTACCATAAAAATCCCCCTAATATTATAATTAATATAAACATTAATTACATCGATGATGATGTGTATTTTGGCATACATATTCGAACTATTTAGTACCATTTTTAGGAGATATCTTTTATTTTTATGATAATCCCAAGGCGCCCATGTAACAATAACATTAATAAAGTAATAGAATGCGGACTTAATATATAATTTCTTACTCCAAATTTTTATGATCAGAATTTTTAAAGTTAGACCCCAAATATTTAAAAGGAAAATTGAAGTTAAGTAATCCCACCTTTTGGTGTTTCGTAAAAAATCCGTACCCTGAACATAATTTTACGAATAATCCCAACTTTTTAGTATCATTTCTACAATGGCTATTACGGTTGAAATAAACCTTGGTAACCTTCTAAAAACAAGTCAAGGCTTGACATGTGTCTCAGTATGTGATTGGTTGAGTTCATTTTTATCAATATTTTTTAAGTAATTTTTTTAAACTTCTAATTCTAATGGAAAGTAAAACGACAGCCAACAAATGACTAAATACACTATACTTCAAATATTGGAGACTGCTACTTACACCGACCACCCACGTACAATCCACTCAATCACCCGATATACACCACTGCACCACTTCACCCAACCCATAACTAACTTCCCTCAATTTGGTCGCCAACCAACAACCATCATCAAAGCCCCCACTTCTCAAAACTATACAGGCCAAAACGTGTATTGGCTCGGCCTGCACCGCCCTCTTTCGCTGCCCCGCACGTCTCCAATTGCATTCTTATCATCTTCTTCTCTTCTACCTAATTTTTGGCGGAATTATTTGAATGATTGAATGCGATAGTTAAAAATGATTTAATGGTTTTTGTGGTGGGCTTGTGAGTGATTGCTGAGAGTGGTGAATTGTGGTTCGTGTGTCGGTTTGGTCGAAGAGGTGTGTGGTGGTGGATTTGTATGGTGAGTGTGGTGTGAGTGGGTGGTTGGTGAGTGATTTTTAGGTGAAGTGCAATTGAAGGGTGTCGCGCACGCTATCAAAATCTATTAGAAATAAACCTCGAGCTAGTGGTGTAAGTCAGGACTCGGAATCCGCACGAAGAAACAACAAACCGACTGATTAATTGAATTTAAGCATCTAGAAACTAGCAAGAGAGCGTGTGAATTGGTAGAATTAAGATACATTTAAACTAATGACTACAATTAAAAGGTGAGATTAACTATATGCTGAAAAGAAATCTTAGAGCTATGGTTCACATAAGCAGTAATTGATCACACGATTTGGGCATTAACAATTCGCATACATGGCATAATCAAACAGGATTAAAGTTCTCTCGAATCATTAAACATAGAACTACTCCTAACCGTATCTTTCGACCTATGAAAGTCTCGTTCTAACCTATTGATGTAGATCTTGTACTACAGTTTCAAATCGCTAGATCTAGAAACTCATGACTAATCTAATTACGCAATTAAGTCGTAGCACTTCCTTAATTGAATAACATGAAGAACAATCAAATACGAATTTACATTAAAAGCCAAGCCATGATTGCATCAACAATTGAATATATCAGTACATATTGCTATAATCCAATCGCTCTAGAAAATTAGACTACTCCTCTAATTGCACTGCGATTATAATATTGGGAGAAGATAATTAAAGCAAAGAATAATCAAAATAATAATAAGCCTAAAATAATTTGAAGTAATAAATAATAAGCTAAAACAATTCCAAAGCAATAATCAAAGATATGAATAATGAAAGCAATAAAGGAATTGGAATAAAGAAAGAATATTACAAATATGGTTGCAATTGATGAATTGAATGATTGGATTTCTATTGAAAGACAAACTAGGGTTCTTGACAAAAAAACGTAATTGGGCGGAAAATTCTCTCCTTTGATGTTAACTAGAAATAATAGAAAAAAGATTCTGAATAGAATTAGGATTTCTCATGCCTTTAGAGGGACATCAAGAAAATATCTAATTAACTAAAAGCTGCGTAATTACAATCAATGCCCTTCATGTAAGCTAATTTTAAAAGCCACTTAAGTGGATGGGCCTGATCCGATCGATCGGGTGTGATCCGATCGATCGGATATGGGTTTTTGGCAGCAGAATCGTCCATACTTCAAGAGGCCATATCTCGAGCTCGGTGATCCAATCACGCATGTTGACCTATCAAATCGAAGCTCTCGAAGTCTAGTTTCCAATGCAGCTGGAATGCACAATCCGCACGAACGAAACAAAAGTTATGTCAAAGAGTGAGCAGTATCAACTTCCTGCGTTGCTCCACTCTAGTCATTGCTACTTACGATAATCCGTATAGTTTGCAAATAAGCTCAAAATCATCCAAATAAATGGAACACCTAAAACTTACCAAACACTAAACAACAACATGTTAGCAAATGACGGCTTAAGAAGGCCAAAAACCATTCGTATAGCAAGAGAATGGAGAAAATCATATAGCAAGAGAAATGGGTTTATCAATTATTGTATGCACAATAAAACAAAATTAACCTCATTTCCACTTGGACATTATCGTCGGTCTTTCACACAAACAATTCAAGTGTATTTCTTTTACCTCCTCTATTTTTATTTACTGCACACATATAGTTTAAATAGATTTATACAAAATTATTTGACCAATTCTATTCTAAAGTATGTACACATCATCCTTTTAAAAAAAGTATGTTAAACATCAATCAAACATTTAATAAAAAATGTCAATTGATCTCATTATTTCTTATCTATCCACATTAAATCCATTTTATTACTCTTCTTACTTTCATTTTCATCCATTGAAATATTTATCCACTTGCACTTTCAATTAAATATTCTTCCAACTTACACATAATTTCATAATATCATAATATTCTCCTAAAACCCGTAAAACTTGCAATAGTGCCGTAATTAAAAAAAACGATGAAAATGAGGTAACAACTTCTCCAAGTTATAGGGAAAAAAAATTACGAAAATACCCTGAGATATTTGGATTTCTACTAATACCCTCCAAAAAAGATTTTTCGTCTCACCATGCCATGAGTTTAGTTCGTTATACGTACTACCTTCTGCTAAGTAGTCATTAGCAACATTGAGTAGATTTTGTATATGTCTTGCTTATTGGTAACATCTGGAATTTATTACTATCGACAAAAAAGTTGAATTTTTATTTTAAAAATTGGTTATTTCTTGTGTGGCTAGTTTTTAAAGAGAGATTTGGTTGGTGTAGACCCCAACGAAGTGTCTCCACAAATTGAATGAGCTGATGATGAAATGTAACGGACATTTCGAATAGATTTGATTCCGAAAGTTTCAACAAAAATCATAAACCACACACTACTTGCACGAGATTGAATTAAAGTTTGCTGAAACATAATGAAGGATCATTAATAAGCGGAAAGTATTGTTATTAGTTATTTTAATAAATTTTCTATTTTTAGGATTTTTAAGAGTATTTCTATTTGGTCATTTTTAAAGAGATTCCACTTTTCGTTTTATTTCTTTCAAAATTTTATGTACTGAGTTCGCTAGTATTTTTAGTTTAATTTTCTCATTTTTCTTGATTTCTAGATTTTTAAAGTTTCATAAAATGATTTCGAAATAATAAATTCGAAATTCGAGAGAAACTAGAAAATGGGAATGATCCTGGATATTCATACAAGGTATTTGATCCGAGGAAAGCTAAATAAATTTAGGATATTCTCGGACCATAGATTAATCAAGAAAATACAGATGCAAAAAATTCCCAAGATAAAACGAATAGATAGACAGAACATAGGAATCGTATAAAACGCTTGTGACGGTGCTTTTCACGTCACCAAAAGCGATGTACGCTTCTTTCAAGCGTGTACATTTTCTCATAACGTATATACGAAGCGTATAAGTAAGGGATGCAGTGGGGCGGGCAATTACTAGGAGGCGGAGATGTGTCACGTTTTTGTGGTGGGGCGGGGCAGCGGTGGTAATTAAATTGTACCCATCAGGGATGGGAATAGGATGGTTTTTTCTAAGCTATATTGCTTCATCCCTTGTACAATATAAATTTAAATAATTTTTATTAAACATTTAATATTACTTATAATATTATTAATATTAAAAAATCATACAGTTTATAATAATCTTTTAAATGTGTTTCTTTATTTAAATTTAAATTTTGTGGCAAGTAAATTAAATTTGTAACTAAAAAAATATTTTAAGTGGTTTGGGGAGGGGGATTAGGTGGGTATGAGGCGGGGTTAGTGGGGATGGATACCCAGTGGTGTGGGGAGGGAATGGTTTTTTAGTTGACTTAGTGGGGCGGGATTGGGATGAATTCTTGTACCCATGGCGAGATATGGATGGGGATGAAAATTGAGGTGGGGATGGGAGGGGAAGGGAAAGGCAAACTCATCCGCCCAGTTGCATCTTTATAATAACGATTTGTTCTTTCATTTGCTATCATACCTTCGTATACGCCTGATAAATACATGCCTCAGGTTCTTATTAAACATCAATCGAAAATCAACTATGATCAAGATAATATACGAGAATACGTGGAATACAGCTCCAAAATCTCTCTCATAACAATAACTAAGAACCTCACAATCCAAGGTTGTCGAATCGTCGAACTTTCGGACTCGTTTCTTTGCGAATTATGTACAAATTCTAAGAGCTATTCATCTACTTCGTTCTTTCTTTAATTTTAATCTTTGAATTAAATTTAAAGAAATGAATTTTGGGATTGTTTCGTTTTAGTTTCCAAGGCATGTAAATCTTTCTTTTCTTCGTTCTCTAATTCATCGCGAATTATTTTGATTGTAGTTGGCAATGCTAACAATCTATTCATTGTGGATAACAATTCTTTAGAAGGAAAGCTTTTGATACTCATATCTTTGTTTTTCTCTTATTTTGGTAGCGATACAAGGTAAATGAATTTGTATTTTTGATTTTTTTCTTATATTCATGTCCGTATTAATTATTGCAACAAGGAATATGTTATTCTCACAAAAAATCACCTTTGTTGCAATATTGGGAAACGGAGAAGTATATATTATCTTGATTTCTTGTAGCGTAATTAGACTTTTTGATATCTTAAACAAGATCGGGGAATTTACTTGATGACATTAAATTAAGGATTATGATGGACGATGTGGATTTTGATTCCGTATTAAATTTGGATTAATTCAAAGTGGTCCCAATTATTAGTTTAGGTAGTGATACATGTATAATAGAAACTCACTTTTGTAATTTGTTTTAGGGTTAGAGCGATTCTAAGGTTATATATATTGGCTAGTTGGTTTGTATCAATGAATTATGATCATGGGGGCGGATTCGGGTAAGGATCAGTCGAATGTCCCGAAACCACGAACTGGTTACTGGACTAAACTGGACAATTAGCTCTGGCACTATGGTTTGGAGCGTTGTGAAATTACACTATATAGCACAGTGGCAATCCCCACTCCGAAACACCCTCCAACGCATTTATGTGCGGTATCCGTTGTCAAGCCACAAACGAAATCGCGTAAAAGTTTGGTTTTGGTTTGTTTTGTTCCAATTTTTTTTGAAAAAACAACTCACATTGTTGTTGTTCAAATTGTGCTTGGGTTGTTGAAAATATTGTTTTGTAAGTTTAAAAATTAACGCTTTTGAGTTCGAATATGCCTTGTAACATGAAATTCTTGAAATTCATATGCTAAAAGTTGGGTTTCCATTTGAAATTCTAGTTTCGTACTTAAGATTTAGGTTTGTTCACATTCCTTGGTTAATCATTGAAATTTTTTGAATGTTTGGTCTCTAAAGTGTGGTCTTAATTAAACTTATGGATTATCATTCAGATTCTAGTTTTTCATTGTAAATTGGGATTTTTGTTCAAATTTTGGGTTTGTTCGAAATCTGAAATTTTGGGTTACGAAGTGTAACATACGTTTAAGAGCAAACTTCATTAAGGCGAGTATGTATAAAAACATAAATTTTAAGGGGAGGTGAGGAAGATAAACTTTTGGAGGGTTAGTTATGGAAACCATACCTAGGGGATTTGTAGAAAATCCATTGAAAAATAACTTCTTAGAAAGCTCATAATAATGTCAATTGTTTACAAACATGAGAGAGGAGTGTTGCATTGTTCTCATATCAATATTTGATGCAGTAAGAAACTCGTCTCATCATGAGATAATTCTTGAACTCGTGCAAAATCTTAATTTTTTGTGTCAAATTCCACTTAAAAACGGATTTTTGTGAGCTTAACTTTCACTAGTAGATAGATATTAGAACTACTGAAAAGTGAGCTAACCAACCCCCATTCTCATTCTTGAGTTTTATCCAATAAAACCTTTGTTAAAGTGCTGCAGAGGAAAGAAAGCCAAGTCGATATAAAGGGATGGCTAAATATTGATTGACATGTTTACTAGAGAGTATAGATACCTATTTGAATACTTAATAGAGTAAGCAAATAGGAATTACCTTAGGCTCCGGRCTTTTTTTTTTTTTTTTTGGTCGTGTGTTATGATGTCGTGATGGGCTTTGAAGGCAGGGTTGTCTTTAACATTTCTCCCAAAGGCTTAAGTGTCACTCCCAAGATAAGGCCTACATAGACTCGCCGAAAGAGTCTAATGAAAGCAATACACTTACCGATGAGTCAAGTAGGTCAAGCTGAGTCAAGTCATGGAAAATAGACTCCTATAAGAAAAGGTTGTGTAACCTACTTGATTGACAAGCATAACTTTTATAGTTGTGTAAATAAAAAATGAATGAACAAATTGGAAGCCAGATCTACTCCCTTCAAATCTAAAGGTTTGATGGAGTTAAGCTTTGAGAGGGAATCATTACACATCCAAGATTCTTATGCCTCAACTGGATCCATTTACTTATTTCACAAAATTCTRTTGGTCTTACCTCTTCTTCTTTACTTTATATTCTAATATGCAATGATAGAGATGGAGTACTTTGGAGCAACAYAATTCTAAAACAACGAAATCAATTGCTTCCACACRAAGGGAACAACATTTAAAGCAAGGACCCCCAAAGTAGCAACGAACCKAGTACTATGACTACAGGGGGAAGAGCTTTGTAGACAYCCCTCATTGCTTTTTTGTTAGGTTAGACAAGTTATCTCCACATGAGCTATCACCCACTCTCTATCAAGTAAGCACGAAAGATTAAATACATTTTTGTCATCTTTGTAATTGGAAATTGTTAAATCCAATAATCAACTATAATTAAAATTTTGCTTACATCACAAGTATTCAGTATATTCGAATTGCAATTTATTATTATGTTTGTTTATATATATTTAAAGTTATTGTATGTTGATATCTTTTAGGTTTTCTTAGTGATCGAAATACATTACTCAATAGATAAAAAAAATAAAGTGAATAAAATGCGTTTGAGGAGTGTTCCTGAAATCTTTCATAAACCCTACGGGTAGTCATTGTTTGTTGTGGTGCAGGTCAGGATGAGAGCAAGAGTAATTGTMTGTATCAACCATTGRCTAAAACACGAGCACAAGACATTAAGCCGAGCCTCAACCCCAACATTCCTATTGCTATTGTAACTTAAGATGATTATTGAAAAATAGTACTCTAATAGTAAGTAATTTGTAAATGAAAATGTGACATTTTGATGAGTCAAATGTGACATCGCAAAAGGGGCTATTCCCCATAATAGCTGCAATATTAATGTACAATTGATATACTTCCTCCTTTCCAATACTTGCAACAAATGAARTTTTTATCTCTCACAAATATTCCCCTTTGTTGCATGTATTAGAAAATGGAGGAAGTACTAATATTTCCTATTTTGGAATTAAAACTATTAATGGTACATAATGTACAAATTACAATTGATGTTAGTTTGAGTAAATGGTGTCTTTAAGAATTAAGATCCTTCGCCAAAGTCTCATCATAGAAATAACTCTAGGTCTCTACTCTCTAGCTAAGAAGAATGTTATCCTCTTCGAACACAATCATACAAACTCAACACATGAAACAAAATATTGATTGAAAGTACACTTCAGTTTCAACTAACATATTTTATTGACAACACATGAATCAATTTATATTAACACTTCAATCAAAAAACGGATCATTAGAACTAGAATAACAAAAAAAAACCCAACGAAATTTAAAACAAGTATATTCCAAATTTTAAAAAATCTATCAATATGATTACACCGTTGAGTAAATTTAATACTATGATTTTAAATAGCAAAAACAGACCTCAAAATACTGGAAGCATGAAAAACAAAACATGAAAGCAACATCCATATGATAAATTGGATCACAATACTCCCGCATCATACAACGCGAGTCTTAACTCATGCTCGACATCGAGCTTCTGATCATCTAAGAAAAATGTAGCTCTCGCCAACCAATTACAAGGTTACAACATATAACGTCCCAGGATTCCCACTACTTACTACTACCTACCAACACTTAAAAGAAGCAATTCAACTTTAGGATACAGTAATTGTACAAGAAAGTTTCACACTAACAAGAGACGTAAAAATTGATCCCAATTTATTCGAATGCATCATCATCGTCATCAGGGGGCTGCGCAGCTGCACAGCAAGCTCTTGCTGCCTAAAGAATCACGCGACACAACAATCATATTAGCATAAGTTGAGCTGATGATATATCTTCATCCACAATGGAACCCATTAAGCTTTGAGAACTTGTCATTATTACCTTTGCCTGTCAGCCAAGTCGATTTGAACTCTGGAGGAGCCAAAGCTGGAGACTCAACAAAGTGCAAGTTGGGATCACTGCACACACATGCAACGATTCTAGAACAAAAAAATTGTTGAAATACTCAATATGCCCCGTTATTTCAAAACAATTGAAGAATAATATATTTACCCTGCAAGTTTGCGGGAGGTAAGAAAGGCTTCTCAAAGTTTAATTGCTCTTGCTGATTTCATAGTACTGCAAGTTCTTCTTCCTGTGAAAGTAACTTGCTTAGCCTTAACCTGCCTGTTCTTGACATCAACCTTGTTTCCACACAGCACGATAGGAAGTTCTCACACACCCTGAAGAGGAGAAATAAACAACCAGCAGTTAAATACAGATCAACACTATACAAATAAGACTACATTATTGTTTAGTGTAGAACAATTGAAAATTACCTGCAGAGATCCCTGTGCCATGTTGGAACATTCTTGATAGTCAAACGAGCAGTCACGTCAAACATGATGTATAGCACATTGACCATGAATACTGAAAAATAATAGACATGGGTTAGTTCTCAACTACATAACAATCAAAAAAATACATCATCTTCCATATAGGCTAGGTTATGAATAACCCAAATTCAGGATACATTAACCATCTAGAAACACAATGCAACAAGAATTCAGCATTGTAAGATAACTTCAGTGACTCAAAACACAGAATAACTAAATATCAAACAAGAGAAACAAGACCATATCAACGATGCAATGATCACAACTTTTCACAAAGTAACGCATCAAGTTTAAAATATGGCCATATAGGATCAAGCAAGCTTTTTGGACAAGGCAATGATCCAAAATGATCATACTACACTCCTCAAATTTTAGGTATCAGACAAAACAAGGCGGATGATTAATAAATCGATACAAATTAAACAACCAATAAGCATCAAAATTTCAGTATTCAAAACATAAGATTAATCACTCACTGTATTCCATCTCTCAAACCACCAAACTTCTCTTGCGGCGGTATCCCAGCAGTAGAATCGAATTTGCCCACAGTTTTGAAGAAACTCCAATGGGTGAACTTCCACACCAATAGTAGCTGCATAATTAACAAATTCCCGATCAACTAGTCACGTTAATCATCCAATTACAACATCAAAACAAAAGCGATTCAAGAACAAAACTTACAGCATCATATTTCTTCTCAAAATCACCAGAAAGATGTCTCTTTAAATGGGTCTTTCCTGCAAATCCAATCACACCACAAATCAACAATCGCACCTTTAAATTTACGCTTGAATAATCCCAAATAATTCAAAACACAAACCCTAATTTCGAAACTTTTATGCATAAAGAGATCTAAATCTAAACAGTAAAATTAGAAAAGGTATATATTTCAAAGTAAAATTACGCGCACAAATCAATTAGCTGTCTTAGAATCCAAAAATCAATTCAAAGCAAACCTTAGAAATCCGATAAATAGCAAGGGATGATCGATGCTTAAAAGTTACGCYAACATTCGAATCAAATACTTACAATTAACAAAAACATGGAATTCAAAAAGTAATAAGCCCTAAAATACAAAAAACGAATAAAACATTAAATAAAATGATTAAAAGAATGAAAAAATGAAATTACCTGTACCACCATCACCAACAAGAACAAGCTTGAAGCTTGGGTATTCCACAGTTTGCTGATTCGGCAAAGCCTAAAAATTTAACCAAAAAAATTCAAAATCGAAATTAAAAAATATATAAAAAAAATCAAACAAATCACAATCCAGCGAAATCAAAAATGAAAAACATCAAATGAAAATAAACCAACCATTTTACGTATTAATTCGGGGAGCTAAAAAAGAGCAGAGAAGAGAGAGAAATGTTATGAGAGGAGAGGAGGAAGGAGGAGGTCGAGGAAGAGAGAGAAAGGGTTTGAAGGGGTTTATATACGATAAGGGTTTTTGCGAACTCAATAAAATAAACAAATAAATAAAAATACGATTTTTTAAATTAATTGAGAAAAAGAGAAGGAATTTGAATTTAGGGGTTGGCGTTATGGCAACGCGAGAATGTGGGCCGTTGGATTTTGGGGAATTAAGTTCCGTTGTAGATCTTTTTTTAATAACATTGAAAAAAACATTTTAAGGAGTGAAGTGATTTGATTGATGAATGGAGGTGTCATAACACGTACGAGACACGTGAGAGAGAATTTGGTTCTTCTGGAAGTCTCGGGAATAAATGAAAGGCTGGGTGGGTGGGTTTGAATTTGAAGTTTTTGAAGTATTGGTTGTGTGACTTGTGTGTTCCTCAAATGGAATGGTCCAGCCCATTAGTCAATGGAATCCATGTTTGCTTACGAATTATTATGGCAACTAGATTAGCCCCGTTGCACGATTTAAAGAAAACGTTATAATTTACAATCAAATAATATATTCTATAAGTTTCGTATACAATATTTAAATTTCAAATGAAAACCGCCTAATAAGGTGTTTGTTATTTTACAACTTATAATCGCTTAATGTTTAATTAACAATAATTAAATCGTGGCAATATGAATATTTTGCAAAAAAAAATCTTGTTATTGAAAAACAACCATATGGTTCTTTATCGAGAAAAAAAAACATGCGGTTTCAATTATTTATACTCCGTAAGTAAAACTAAATGACTATAGATCGAGAAAAAAATTGTAGTGTCTATATATTTAAAATTAACTACATTAAGTTATTCATTAATAAGAATATAATTTTGAACTATTTTTACTTTTTTAGAAAAAAAAAGGTTTAGTGATAATTTAAATTCCTAGCAAGAATTTAAGCCATTGTTTGTATATTAATAAAAAAGAAATGAGATGTCAATATGTGTCTCATGTTGATGTAAGCGGNAATTAAATTTAGGATATTCTCGGACCATAGATTAGATCAAGAAAATACAGATGCAAAAATTCCCAAGATAAAACGAAAGATAGACAGAACATAGGAATCGTATAAACGCTTGGTGACGTGGCTTTTCACGTCACCAAAAGCGTATGTACGCTTCTRTCAAGCGTGTACATGTTTCTCATAACGTATATACGAAGCGTATATACGTAAGGGAGCAAGTGGGGCGGGGCAAATACTACGGAGCGGAGATGGGTCTCGTTTTTGTGGGTGGCGGGCCGGGGCAGGGTTGGTAATTAAAATTGTACCCATCATGGGATGGGGATAGGGATGGTTTCTAAGCTATATCRGCTTCATCCCCCATTGTACAATATAAATTTAAATAATTTTTATTTAAACATTTAATATTACCTTTATAATATATTAATATTTAAAAAATCATAAGTTTATAACTATCTTTTAAATGTTGTTTCTTTAGGTTAAATTTTAAATTTTTGTGCAAGTAATTAAAATTTTAACTAGAACAAAAATATTTTTAAGTGGTTTGGGAGCGGGGATTAGGTGGGTATGAGGCGGGTTAGTGGGGATGGATACCCAAGTGGGTGGTGGGGCGGGAATGGTTTTTTAAGTTGACTTAGTGGGGCGGGGATGGGGATGAAGTTTGTACCCATGGCGGAGATAGGGATGGGGATGAAAAATTGAGGTGGGGATGGGGATGGGGATGGGAAAGGCAAAACTCATCCCGCCCCAGTTGCATCTTTATATATACGATTTGTTCTTTCATTTGCTATCTATCCTTCGTATACGCCTATAAATACATGCTCTCGGTTCTTATTCAAACATCAACGAAAATCAACTATGATCAACGAAAATATACGAGATACGTGGAATACAAAGCTCTCAAAAATCTCTCTCATACACAAATCACTCAAGAAACACTCACAAAATCCAAGGTTCTCGAATCCGTCGCAACTT
>SNQN01000172.1:123082-148525 GCA_008642245.1 Bassia scoparia
TCTTTCAGGACTCTTTCTGTTGCCGAATCTTTTTAACCAATTCCTAAGGCTATCAACTACTTTCTTCTCTTCTTTAATTTAATTTGATTAATTAAAAAAATGAATTTATTGTTGTCGCTTTTAGTTTTCAAGCATGTAATCCTTTTCTTTCTTCTTCCTCTATTATCAGATTATTTTGATTGTAGTTGCAATGCTAACAATCATATTTCATTGTGATAAACAATTCGTTTAGAAGGAAGCGTTTTGATACTCTAATCTGGTTTTCCTTATTTTCTGGAGCGATACAGTATGAATTTGTATAATTTGATTTTTAATTCTAATATACTTCCTCGTTATTAACTTACTTGCAACAAAGGAATATTTATATCTCACAAAAAATACCCTTTGATTGCAACTAATTGAAGAGGAAAGGAAGTAGAGATATTATTTCTTGATCTTGTACGATTAACTCTTTTGATTCTATAAACAAATCGGAATTTACTTGAATGACATTAAATTAAGATTAATTAATGGACGATTGGATTTTAGATCCGTATTAATTTGATCAATTCAAGAGTGGTCACAATTATTAGGTTTAGGTAGTGACTACATGCTATACATTAGAACTCCATTTTTGTTAATTGTTTAGGGTCTTAGAGCGATTTCTAAGAATAATTGGCATGTTGTTATGTATCCCAATGAAATTTCGATCAAATGGGCGCGGATTCGGGTCAAAGATTCAGTCCGGAGCCATGTCCCGAACCACGAAGACTGGTTACTGACCTATTACACTGGACAAGTACTTGGCACTAACTGTTCGGCGTCGTTGAAATTAACCTATATAGGCACGATGGCAATCCCCACTCGACAACACTCCTCCAACGCATTTATGTGCGGTATCCGTGGCTCAAGCCCAACAAACCGAAATCAGCGTTAGAAAGTTGGTTTTTGGTTTGTTTTGTTCCAATTTTTTTCAAAAAACAACTCACATTGTTGTTGTTCAACAGTTGTGCTTTGTTTGTTTGAAAATATTGGTTTTTTAAGTTAAAAATTAACAGCTTTGAGTTCGAAGATTGCCCTATGACATGAAATTTTGAAATTCATTGCGAAAAGTTGGTTTTCATTTGAAATTCTAGGTTTCGTATTAAGTTTAGTTTTTGTTCAACATTCTGGTTAATTCATTCGAATTTTTAAAGTTTGGTCTCTAAAATTGGGTCTTAATTTAAAAAAACTTATGGATTAGTCATTCAAAATCTAGTTTTCAATTGTAATGCGGATTTTGTTCAAAAAATTTTGGGTTTTGGTCTCATAATTCTGAAATTTTTGATGGTTAGAAGAGTTAACCATACGTTAAGCAAAACTTCATTAATGCTAGTATGTATAACAAACATAAATTTAAGGGCACGAGTGAGGAAGAAAATTTGAGGGTATATTATTGGAAAACCCAAATACCAAGGTATTTGTAAAAATCCCATTGAAAAATAACTTCTTAGAAACTCATAATAATGTCCAATTGTTTTACAAATTGAGAGAAGGAGTGTTCATGTTCTCCATAATCAAATTTGATCAGTAAGAAACTCGTTCTCAATCATGAGAAATTCTTGAACTCGTGCAAAATCTCTAATTTTTGTGTCATATACACCTTAGAAATCAAACGATTTTGTGACTTAACCTTGTACTAGCTAGATAGAATATGTAGAACTACTGAGTAGTAACAACCCATCTTGATTTCTATCCAATAAACCTTTGTTAAAGTGCTGCAGAGGAAAGAAGCAAGCGATATAAGGGATGCAAATATTGATTTACATGCTTTACTAAGATAAGATACCTATTGAATATCTAATAGAGTAAAGCAAATAGAATTACTAGCTCTCGGTCTTTTTTTCTTTTTTTTTTGGTCGTGTGTTTATGTCGTGCATGGCTTTGAAGGCAGGGGTGTCTTAAACATTCTCCTTCAAAGCTAAGTGTCCCCCAAGATAAGGCCTATATGGACTCGCCGAAGATCTAATGAAAGCACACTTACCATGAGTCAAAGTAGTCAAGCTGAGTCCAATCAATGGAAAGAGACCTATAAGAAAGGTTTGTAACCCTACCTTGATTGACAAGCAGAACTTTATAGTTGTGTAAATAAAAATAGAATGAACAAATTGGAAGCCAGATCTACTCCCTTCAATCTAAAGGTTGATGGAGTAAGCTCTTGATGAGGAGATCATACACATCCAATGAAGATTCTTACATCCCGCTAGACCATTTTACTGATTCAACAAAATTCCTTGGTCTTACCTCTTCTTCTGTTACTTTATACTCTAATATGCCAATGATAGAGATGGCTAGTACTTTGGAGCAACAAAATCTAAAACAACAATCAATTGTTCCACCACTAAGAGAAAACAACATTATAAGCAAGCACCCACAACAACAGTAGCAAAAACCAAGTACTAATGACTACAGGGGAAAGCTTTTAACACCATCATTGCTTTTTTGTTAGTGCTTAACAAGTTATCTCCACATGAGCTACCTCACCCACTCTCTATCAAGTAGCAACGAAAGATTAAATATCATTTTTGTATCTTTGTAATGAAATTTGTAAATCCAATCATCAAACTCGTGTGGTGTCGCAAACTATGTATTTTAAATGTTGTATACTTAGCTTGTAAATTATAATTGTAAAATATTTTGACATATGTAATAAGTTGATCTTTCTTCCGGTTATATGTAAGCATTTTATTGAGAAAACAAAAGGTTTCACTTAAATAAAGGTAATCTTGCAATTCGTTCTAAGAGCTTATCTATTAGATGTGTGTGCCTGTAACTCAATTGTATAATAGGACATCAAACAGGGTAATTAGTACGAATTATGGGTTCAGTAATTATTAATAATCACATTTTCTCTTTTTTTTAATACTTTTAATCCAAAAGGCAACAAAAGACATCAATTTCCATCTTACAATTTCAAAAAACAATTGCATAAGTTACACATTTAAAAAATGATTGCAACACACCGTTGCTCCTTGTTAAATTAACTGTGATTTTTGAATGCTATTTATAGCATCAAACTCCTCCATGCCTCCATGCATACATAAACATATACATGTACTAATATCATATATGATATATGCCACTACGTCAAAAATGAGTTGAGCATATTTATTGTTCTAACATATTGGAGGCTTAAGGTTAAGCACGAGGATTATGGACGACAGAATAATCCACTAATCATATATTGATATCCACCTTGTAATATTTTATAAATTATTACTARGTCAAAGAAAAAATAAATTKAGGATTAATAAAGTGACCATAAAACTTTTCAAAAGACTAAATYATAAWGGTTAAGAGTTACTAATATGAAATAAAGGTGTCATTGATTGTGTACGTAATGTGGAGTAATATTTTGATTTGTGTGTTTGTGGCAATTTGTTCTCTAGATTGTCACTTATCTAATTTTACGCGCTCAAACTAATTTTGAATAAGAAATAAGAAGATAATCGGCAAAATTGGTTCCATCCAAAAGCTATACTAAGTCGTGTGGTTTAGCCTAAATAAGAGGTTAATGTAGTCATACTATAACGATTTTGTTAACGAGTGGTCCTAGGAATTAGTTAAGGATTAAATATATTTACTTAAATGGTTTAAATCTTGGAATGCATGCCAAAATTAGTAAATTACGCGTTATCAGTGTAATTAATAGTCATTTTTAATAAAATATTTCATTTATAGATATTTTATCTAACACTCCAACATGCTTGTTAGCTTTTGCCATACTATAATAATGAAGCATTTTGCATTTTGGCATAAGCTACAAAGTCTTTGATAACATTACCAATTTTTTTAATCATTAAAAAGCTAAAATTTTAAAGATATTTGTTAATAATAAATTCATAGATTCAATCCATAAAAAAGTAAGTAACGATCAAAGAATCCTTCATACATCATACTTTGCACTCATTACGTCACTGCTTCATACATTATACATATCGTTATACTTCGTATATTAATATACAATAATTAAGTAATACATTATACTCTCAAGCGTAAATTATAAACTAAATACGAAGTGGTAAATTATGAACTGCATACACAAATCATGAAATTGGTTGCTTTCACATTAATCTATCAGGATGAAATTCTTCCAAAGATTACTGATGCGCTCCCCTGCTGAGCATGGCAATCAACTGTTCAAGATGAAACCAAAATCTATGAGAACAAGCTTTCGGCATCAGACAATGTGTTAAACACATTAGTTTATTAGTAAAACTTTGGCTTAAATGTTATACTCATCCATTATTAGAGTAAGCTTTGCCATTCAAGCAGCAACAACACGACTACACACATTGTGAGGGAAAAATGAATATAACAAGACCCTTATCTCTTTACAAGAATTCCTGGAAGAAATGTCCTTATATCCAGAAGATCTGAATTCAGGTTTTGGCATTCAGGACCGTCTATAAAGCTTTCCTTTCCTCAAAATAATTAACTGCTCCATTATGGATGGGGTGGCCATCATAAAAAAACACCATTGAGCTCTCACCTACAAAACATCGATAAATCGAAATAAAAAATTAAACGAACTAATCAAACAACAAAAGATAAATCGAATCTAATATGTAGAACTCTGAGCTCGACAAAAATATGAAACCATTACAGCAAAACTGAATCACAAACTTAACTAAGCAATCAAATTGAAAACCCCAAATAAACTCTCAACCCAAAACAGTCTGAAACCCTAATCGAAAACCCCAGTATAAAAAATAATATAAACCCAATCAAACTGCAAAATTAGGAAACCCACACACCCGAAACCCTAAAATCGTCCCGATTTAAAATCAAATAGTAAGAAATCATCATCAACTGTAGTACGATTAGTCATAGCAAAAGCACACTCGGACATCCAAAAACTCGCCAGATATGAAGCCAGAAACAACCGAATTCAAAGCATTCCATGGGTCGTAGGCTCACAACTCAAAGAAAATGAATGAGATGAAAATTCCCAAACACACTAGGTAGCAAGTATCGAAGTAAAAATGCATGAGAGGACAATGAAGACGAAGGATAGGACGTTAGGTTGATGAAGTCAGTGTATTTGAAGCCATGAAAGGGAGGTAATGACTAATGACTAATGAGGTGGAAAACAAAAATAATGTGAAAGTAACGTGGAAAGAACTAATGACAAAAGAGAAAAAACACAAAGAAGGGAAGGGTAACAACATAAATACCATTTGGGGTTTATTCTCATATTTATGGGAAAGATGATTGGTAACGTATTTGCCAAACATATACGAAATGAATAAGTAAATTCACTTCCTAATTAGTCTTTCTTAGTCGAAGTAGTAAAAGCCTCCTTTTCTCGCTCATCTTAAGACTCCATTGATGATTACAATAGCTATTTCCGATGTTTTTTTTCCCTAATTTTGTTATTATGCTAACAAGGTTTCCTTTCATACAGTTGCCAATTCCCATGATACTTAATTCTAAAAAACAAACCCTTTAAAAACTCAACACGAACAACCAAGGAAACTTTTATTGTTAATTAATGCAATTTGTAATAGTTAGTATCGTTGTGCATGTAACTTAACTTTTAATGATAATAATATTAAGATGGCTAAGACCTCCGCCACAAGCTGACTTTATCTTTCCATCTTTGAAAAAACTCTCAACCCGACCRGACCCATGAAGACTTGTAAAATGATATCCAGTTAAAGCTTGCCCTATTAAAYAACATTTAGGGGTTTGACTCTTATTTTCAAAGRAGATAAGTTGATAAGAACTTTATTGTTATTTTTATTTTTTTTGTGGCACCCCATTGAGCTATTATACTCAAGCGCCATTAAGATGCTTACCACTTATGCAACTTTTATTGGTTAGTTTTTCTCTATCTCTTACTCGGTTGAAATATGAAAAAATCATATATTGGTGAAAATATGCAATTAAGGAGTGGTTTGATTATGATGCGAGACAAGTTCGAGCATGGTGTTGCTCACCACCGTTGTAGAAAGGTGTGCAAAGTGCTCCYCTATACGAGGTGTCATCAATAAAACAGTTTTGAAGTTTAATTTTTTTCATATATTCTATTTTAAAAATATATTTCTCTCCCAAAGCCTAAAAAAATCTATATTTAAATAATATTAAAAGCATGTTTTCAATTTTAACGTTGGGCTCCTATAAAGATTTAAGACAATCATGTTGATCGACCTAACGTGTTGAGATTTTGTGTCGAGCTTTGACTAAGTTGATCTCTAATATATGTGGCACTTTTATAGTATTTGACCTGTGATTATGGATAAAGATTATTGATGTAGGGATTTATATCTCGTTTTTAGAGTCTTTTTGTTATCTATTTTCATCGTTTTGATTCCTTTTTACTTTGATTTGAGTCTGTGTCCTTGAAATCTACTTCTAACGACCACTTTTAGCATTTAAGCCACCATTTTCTCTTCTTTTTGATGTGATTTTCAAGTACACTTTGATTTCTCGCGATTTGGAGACGTTTAGACGTAGTTCAGACCCACTTTGATCGTGTTTAGGGGTCATTTGAGGCCTTTTTTTGGTGTGCACTAGAGTTCAGAGCTTAACCATTGGGCTTTGAAGCTTCCTAGAAGAGTAGCGGCGATCTAGTAGTGAGCCAGTAGCGGGCCGCTACTAGGTCCATTGGCTAAACTTGAGGTTTCCTGCAGAGTAGCAACCAAGTGGCGACCAGTAGCGGCCAGTAACGGGCACCCAATTTGCCTGCTACTCTTTCTGTCTCATTGCTCTMTTTTGACACTGCAAAGTAGTGGGCAGTAGCCCCCACTACTTTGTTCAGCTCAATTTTTCTCTGTATTTCCTTTTGTTTACTCCTTTTGTTTTAGCRGGTTATTGTTATAAGCTGGCTATTTATTCCCACTTGTGAGGGACATTGGCCACTCACCACTCTTGTATTATTTTCTACTTTTAGTTTTCGCCACTAATAGACTTTCCCTCTCTTAGTTTTTGCTAGTAAGCTTTCATACTTGTATTACACTATTCATCATCATATACCTTTTGGTCTTTTGTTCTTCAAAGCTTGTAAACTTGGAATTCTAGGCTCATATTTGATATTTAAGCTCTAGTAACGATTCTCTAACTCTTGTACTTCTTTGTTTTGCATTTGGTTAAGTATTTCATGTTTTGCAATTCTAGGGTTTGTATCAATTTTGCTTAGTTTCACTTATAACTTAAGATCTTGTTGTTTAACTTGTTTGACATAAATGTTATTATGTTTTTAAACATGTAAGAGTATTTTTCATACTAGGGRTGAGTGAAACCTCTTGGAAATAAGACTAGTATTGTAAAGATCAAACTTATCAGAATTGTCGTGGCGTGACCATAATCACTGTCCTAAAGTCGAATTTTCCCCGTATTCATACACACGACCTCACGACAATCGATCCCTAAGGTTACACGACTTCCGACTTGCTGATGTACTGCAATAAGTCGGATTGACATACAACTGAACGAACAATGTCAAAAATAGAAGAACAAAGCAGAGGAGTTTGTGTTTTGTGTGTTTGTGGAAGATGATATTTTTGTGTATGTACAATGAACCAAGACAAGCCATATATATAATCAAGGCAATGAAGGACTCCAGAAATAATTAGGGAAGATTTGAGGCGAAAAATAAGTAGGCAATAAATTTTCTAACGCAAGGAAATCGAATGAACGTTACAAAATATAAACTGAAGTTTGACAAAAAAATATAGACTAAGTATAAAACGGGCCACACCCCCACCCGCGCACATGTCACGTGTCACGAGCACGAGTCGAATGATGGCGGCGGCGCGCGCGTGGGAATGCCCAATACTAGCCCTGTAACACCCCAATAATTCTCCCTTTTTGCCTGCGAAATACTAAATTGGAAATACGGAGAACTATTGACATGTTACCGCCACGTGTTAAAACATTAAGACTAAAACGACATTTTGCAGCGGGAAACCAAGAATAAGAAATAGTTCAACCAAAACATATAACTCCAAAATAAAACTCATTTAACAAGTTGGAACCATTTAAGGCCCTTATTTGCAAACAAAGGTAAAATCCCATTTGAAACTCGAAATAACAAAAACRGTTCTCCAAAGTCTACGATTTGAAATTAACAACTGAAATCACTAGAAGCCCTCCWCTCATCCTAACAATCCAAGGCTAGTCACCATATCACAATACCTGTGAAAAGTCTGCTCTCCATAATTTCCAAATGAAATAAGGATCATCATAGGTCCACCAAAAGAAAGAAAATGTGGACGACACACTCACAACACAAAACATACACAATCAGCAAAACTGAGTACATACAACTTACAAAATAAGAAAACAAACGGACATCATCTCATCTAAAAATGGACATACTAAGTTAAGGACATCATCTCATCTAAAAATGGACATACTAAGTTATGACAATTGTTAAGAAACAAGAGAATTCCAATTGTGATGTTCATAACCACTTAACCATATCTTTTATATATCCAATTAAACCAAAATAACTAAATAATGAGGTCAACACCATCTTGTTAAACCGATTAGTTCAAGGACAAAACAATTTAACCAAGTTTCAACTCGTGACTCGGGATATAGTTTATTTCTTAATTTATGATTTGAGCAATAGACAAGGTTGTCCTCAACCCATGTTCCAATTTAGGAACATCAAACCAAACACATAGTGCCACAATGCGAACCCATGCCTTCCTATCGGAAAGCATCAAAACCAATAAACAGATGGCGAACGGGCGCGACTCCGTCACCATAGCTAGACGAGATCTCATCTAACCCCAGTTTGGATAAAAATCCTTTATAAAAATATCTGAAAAGAGACGCTTTGATCAAAACGACTCTAGGAAGGTCCCGAATGAAATCGCAACCCCAACCCCTGATTGTCAATACTCCAGATGTGCACAAAACCGGAGTTTTATTGCTCATTCATATTATATTTAAGGAAAAATTAACAGGAATAATCCCACATTTGAGTGGTCTTCCCAAAAAAAAAAAACCGACCTTTCGATTATCCCAGAATAATCCGACCTTTAGGGGGTATCTTCCAAAAATAAACCTTAACCGGTTGGTGACCTGAGGATTAGGTTAATAGGACACGTGTCATATTGTCATTGGCTGTAATTAAATTAAACTTAAATTAAAAATAAATAATTWACTAAAATTAAAGTACATTAGAATTAAACCTAATTACCTATACCTAAAGTAATCACCCACCACCACAACCACCTGCCATGTCACCACCTCACCCTTGTCAACCCACCCCTTGTCACAGCAACCACCATCACAGCGACCACCCCTCACCACCACAACCATCACAACCACAACCCCTCAGGCCCTCACCACACATTCACGCCACCACAAGCAACACCCCTGCCACGACAGCCACCCACCACCCACCWCACCCACTCACCACTTCCCACCACACAGTCACCATTTGCCAACTCARCCACCTTTCACGACCACCACCCACCTCACCCACACACCACCATTTCCCCACCACCTAACCTACACAACCACCCACCACAACGCACCARTTCACTCACCACCACGCACCATTTCACTCATCACCACGCACRACTTTACCATCCACTAACCAACCATGACCCGCAACCACCCTCCAGGCCTCCACAGCCACCATCATCACTAACGTCATCACCACCAGCCACCTAGAGAGAGAAGAGAGCAAAGGAGAGAGGGAGCAGCGACGAGTGAGAGATAGAGAGGATAGAGATCATGAGCACCAGGGGAGGAGAGAGTGAGCAGAGGAGAGAGAAAGAGGATGAGTGATTGGGTGGGATTTAACCCAAAAAAAAAGGAAAAAAAATTTAAATCGGATTTTAACCTGAAGAATAGGTTGCAGGTAATCGGGTTCATTTTTGGAAGATACCCCCTAAAGGTCGAATTATTCTGGGATAATCAAAAGGTCGGTTTATTTTGGAAGACCACTGAAAGGTGGGATTATTCCTGTTAATTTTTCCTATATTTAACTGTTAATTATTTACCAACCTTCAAACAAGACCATAACTCACATATACCAAATTTTAAGCATATTCAATTCCTATAATTAAAAAACCTGTTGGACAAAGCCAACTAACCTCGTCATTAAGACTCGCATACTTCCCTTTACTCAATTCATACATCATATCATGAACGAGTAATAAAATTCACCTCATGGAGCATGTTATACATTGACTCCACTTAATTCATTCATWTGTTAACCGGTTAATTATTGACAAGTGATTAATTAACAACTTCCATGTCAACTCCCATGAGTAACCAATTTTCACAAGTATTTAACCAAGATGCAAATAAATAATTTATTCGTGTCTACCAAACAATTCCATGAGAGTTTCCTACTCATGACACTAAGTTTTCAAACATCCTCAAGCATACATAAGGATCAAGGATCCTGCAAGTAGTACGTACCTTGAATAAATTGAGCGAAAAGGCACTTTATTACTCAGAAATCAACCTCTAGGAAGTCTCCTCCTAATCAAATTACAAAACTCAAATCAATACACATGACACCTAATTTACAACAATACTAAATAGCTTAATAAGCTTCGAAAAGTCATTCAAACAATATCCTTATTCCTCTCAAAACCCCCATTTGATAGCATGAATWTTATACTATTGTCTCTACTTGAAAAACCATGAAAAACTAGCTTTTCGATAACAAATTCAGCACTTTTAATTCGTTTAATAAATTTGAAATTTCCCTTTTCACACAAAATCATTCAACAACCTCAAAATATACTTATACTAGTAATACAATATATTAAACCATTGGTTTTTAAGTAAAAATCCATTATTTTCATCACTAATAGCTTCAAAATATTTGTGTAATATCTGAAAATTATTTAAACTTACAAAAGAGAAGGTCTAGACTTTTATATACACATGTAATAGTTCATAAACAAGTTTACTCATACAAAACATGATTTGAAATCATTAAAACCCCAAAATTCAATTAACAATAAATCTGAATTTTTATTTTAAGCACTAAAAATGCAATTTTCAACTTCATGCAATTTTATATTTCACAAAACAAGTATTAATCACTTCCTAAACCAGAAAACATGAAAATCCCCAATTATAAACCCTAATTTCATAATTGCATAAATCTGTTTTTTTTTGTTTCAATTGAAATTAACATCACAAACTCATAATCTTTGCAATTCATAGAAGATTACACTAAAAAACATTAGTATTAACAATTGGATTGTAAAAATTGCAAGGTTTAGACCAATTTAAAATCATGAATTAAACAAGAGGAAGAAGAAAACGAAGAAGGAAAGAGGGGATAAGAGAGAGGATCGAGTGTGGGGGTGGTGGGTGGCCGAAGCGGCGTCCGAAAGTAGCATCGACCAACAGCAATGGATGCGCAAACGACTCGCGCATGATTACGCGCAATAGCAGCACGTGCAGTTCTTCTCTTCTCTCTCTTCACTTTTTTTTGTAAACTGAAGTGGGTGAAAGTGAAATGAAAGGAGAAATAAAACCCTTTTTACTGATTTAGGTTTTAGCTAGGTTTAATTTAAATATCTTATGTATTTTATTTGGATAAAGAAGAAAAGATAGATTTTCTATTCACGAAATATATTTGAGTGGAATAATGGATTTAAATAGGGTTTTCTATATGGTAGTAGGGTGTGCAGAAATTTACGATTCCGATTATTCGGTACGGATAAAAGTTTTTTTCCGAAAATTTGGACTTCGATCCGGTTTTTTAAAATTCGGAAAAACCGGACCGGATATCCGGTTTTGAATTCGGAAACCGGACGGATTCGGAATACTATTTATCACAATCCGGATATTGGTTTACGAATTATTGGGCTCACATTAGTATGCGTGTATTCGTGATTTCGTGTAATGCAATTGTAGAATTTATGTTGTTTCGTATTTCGTGTAATGCAATAAATTAAGTATTCTGTGTTTGATTCCAAAAGACCAAAATTAAAGCCAAACAATTGAGTGAATTGACAGTGACAGCATACTGAAAATTGGAGAGTCTAACAAAGTTTGGTAACACAGATTCCAAAAAGGTGAATTCCAAAAAGACAGAATCAGCCAAACAATTCTATGTTTGTATTCTTTTAAGTTTATGCAGTATAATGTTCATAATCTGCAGAATTTTTTCGGCTTGTTTTAAGTTTAAGTTTATGCAGTATTGTTTTAAGTTTATTCAGTATAATGTTCATGATTGGAGATGCAAGTCAATAAGATAATTAATCAAGTATATATAAAACTATAAATCATCAAAATCGGATTCGGATATCCGGTATTCCGTTCCGGTTTTTCGGATATCCGGAAATTCGGATATCCGGATTAATTCGGACCGGAATCGGACGTAAAAAACAGATTTCCGAAAATTCGAATATCCGGAAATTCGGACCGGATATTTTTCGGTATCCGGTATTGAACACCCCTAATGGTAGCCATCAATTTTTACAAATTCTATATGGTAGCCATGAGTTTTTTTTATTCTATATGGTAGCCACCAATTTTGCAAAATTCATTAAACATAACCAATTTACTCTAATTCCCCTTTTAAACTAGTTGAATTTACTAATATATCCTTATTTTTTAAAAAATAAAAACTTAATCTAATTTCTAACCAAATTACCACCTCTTCTCTCTGCCACCTTCATTCACCCCTCCCCTGCCACCTTCAAACCCCCCTCTCCTTCTCAAGGCTCGTAGTTGAATGGCCCTCTTCCAAACTGCCCCTAGTTTGAGATATGACATTGCCACAGTGGTTATGCGAGAAACCCAACCTAGAAATCGCAGCATCATCTTCCTRCGCCACCACAAGTAGAGTTTGCGRTGGGGTTTACTCGTGGTTACCTCCAAACGAGCCCTAATTGGCGTTCATATACCCTAAAAGTGAATCGAAATTCACCCTAGAGGTGGCATGAATACCCACCTCGACCCACAACCACCACCCACGACCTCGACCCACAACCACCACCCACGATCTCAACCCAAATCGAACTCGTACAACCCACAACCCTATTTCACAAACCCACAACCACCACCCACGACCCCAACGTGTTCTCGCTCTCCTCCCTTATCTCTCCACAATAACCACAAACAACCAAAATCACGAATAAACAACCATGAACTAGGTTGAAATGACTTGAATTGCGTCGAATTGTGTGAAATTAATGAACTTGGCTTGGATTTTTGGTTGATTTGTGTTCAAATTTGGGAGGGGRGAATTGTGTTTGAATGCTTAGAGGTCGCAGGGGGAGGTGGGATGGAGATGGGCTGGTGTTTGCGTTGGTATTGTCGGCGTTGCATCGTGTTGGTGGTGCTAGAGGGATGTGCGAGGTGGAGGGAGGATGGCAGGGCTGATGGTAGTGGCAAGGGAGGTTGTTGGCAGGGAATTGAAGGTTGAAGAGAGAGAGAGATAGAGAGGGGAGATGGTTGTTAGACTTGTTACTCGTTAAGTTGTTAGTTAGATTAGGAATTTTTATTTTTATTTTTTTGTTTTGTTTTTAGGGAGGAACTGAAGAGTCTCAAAGGTGAGGTTCAGTCTCTGCACGGAAAGCTGGATCAAACCTTGGCTCGTTTTTCAATCAAACTAGAGCTATGCTTGGACATCAGGCCGTGAACGCAAAGAACATAGTCAGCGCAGTCTCACTTTAGCATTGTGCAGTTGGACAAAGGCAGAAGAGATAATGGCCAAGCTGTTTGAGCTCCTTGCTAACTTGGTGTTGGTCCTGCATGAAGCCGTGTTCCTTCCCTATCCACTATATTATTTAGCCTGTCCTGATTCTATCTAATTATCATTATAAAATTAATCAATGGGGTCTAAACTAATCTTTTGGATTCTGTTGACTTTGGTTTTTTGCAGAAGGGTGCGTATGGGTTTTTCTTGGTTGAACTATTATGGGCTTTGCACTTGCAATATTATAATTATATATATATTATATATATATATATATATAATATATATATATATATATATATATATATATTTATATATATAATTTGCTTAGTTAAATATTTTGATGACTTGCTTGCATACTTGCTGTTTATATGTGTTTGAAAAGGTACCACCCAATTTGACTTGGTGCTGTGCTATAGAGTAATATATTTTGTGTCTTTGTTTTTTTTGATGAATGTCAAAGGGGGGAGAACAGGGCAAACCTCTTGGGAAACAACAACTGATGAGCAAGTTCCACCGCAAAGCATATATATAAGGTAACTAAGGTAATCATTTTATTATAAAGAGAACTCAGTTTAAATGATTATCTAAAGTTTTTAACTTTATAATGTTCTATCTACATTGGGTATTTATGAAACTAACACACTGATCATATCATTGGTTTAATGATTTAAAGAGTTTGCTTGTTGTGTCTTTCATCAAAAGGGAATATTGTTTGAACCTAGTTTTGATAATGAATAAACAAACAAAAGCAAACTCATGTGTTTATAAATGATATGTGTGTTAGATGTGATTTACAGGGAAATATGTTTGAAAGTCTTAATGAGTTAGGATAATCCAAAGAGTGGAAAGGGAGCTTATGTGGTTTTGAAGACTGGAGAGTTCAAGGAAGAAACTCAAGTGCAAGAACTTGAGTCCCTTGGAGAATCAAGATTCGAGACTTTACTGGTGATTCAATATTAGAAGCATCAGGGTATAATAAGTTTAGGATATTTATATTTTAGACTTATTGTAAGTTTAACATTATTGTGTGGGAATATGGCTCAATAAAATATAAGGCACAAAATCGGATTTAATAAGAATTTTATTTAAAGATATAATTTAAGGATAAGTGTTAGAAAGATATCTTTAAGTAATAAATAAATCTAGGTAGTTTCGATAATAATTTTTTTAAACCTTCAAGTTTTTTCTTGTTAGAATTAATTTATGAAATTTGGATTTTATCTTATTATATTTTACAAAATTGTTTCTCGACAAAAAGATATTTTTTGGTGAAAATATTCTAACTGATTTGAGAAAATTAAGGAAACAAAACGAGTGAATAGATGGTACATAAGGCTTGATCTCAAGGCAAAATTAGTTGAGAAATTTAAGGGACAAACGAATTAATTTACTGATTAATAGAAGTGTGCTATATGGACGTGCATGCAGTTCCATTAAGGCATAATTCCTATTAGTAGGAAGTGATGTGTAGTGGACTTACTGTTCCTATTCCGAAATATAATTGGTCTATAAATACATAAGGCAAAATAGTTTAACAACAGTTGAGCATAAAAAGAATAGTCATTCCTACACACAATTGCTAAACGGTTTTTAGTTTTTTACAAATCGAGTTGTAATTGTTTCAAGTAGAGTTATTACTTGAAGAGGGTTTTGGGTTGAGTGTTAATCCAGAGAGGCTTGTAAGAGAGTTTAGTTTACAAGGTGTGAGTGCTCAATCAACAGATGGGTTGGTTGGAAGAGCTTTCGAGTTCGAAAGGAACTTGGAGAGGTTTCGATTGTACTAGGTGTGGTATCCGAATTATCTAAAGAAGAAATCTTGTGTGTTATCAGGTCACAATGTTTTCTTGACAAGTTGTCAATGAGAGTTTTTGTGTTTGTGAAACTCGCATCGGTGTTCCTTTACTTTCAGTTTTAAATTCCGCAAAAAGCTAAGTTTCTTTATGTTCGAAAGGGTGTTATTGAGTGATCTAAATCCTTATTATGTATTGGAACATATTAATTTCTGTGCATGTGGGTGTAGTGGTAATATGTGATGAGTCATTGTACTAGGTTTTGATGAGCTGTTATACTGTGTAATTGGGCCTTGTGCCTCTGAACAAAATCATCCTAGGGATCCCCTTTGTGTGGTCCGCATATATATACATATGGTGTGCCTTTTTGGGATCAAGCAGAAATGAATGAATGAATGACTGTGAGAATGAGAGAAGAAAGTTTGCTGTGTACTGCTGCATTGCTCACTGTCTTTGTTTGCTAATCTCTCGTTTCTAACAATGGATCAAGCCAGAGGTTATTTCCTCTCTGATTCTTAACTTCCTTTCTTCTTTACTGATTGATAAGCGTAGAAATTATCTCTTCTTCGTTCTTAGCTTGCCTGCTTTTTTCTTGTTTTTTTGCGTTCTTTAGAAACTATATCTATGATTAGCTTAACCTATTATAGGAAAATTGAGTCTTTTTTGATCTTGTTTCCATCTCAATAATATATTTGAATCCTTATATATTTCGTCTGATAGTCATCTAAATCATGTCTTCCCAACAATAGAGCATACTTAGCCCTTTATATTTGCATCCTTCAGATGGATGCAGTTCAGTTGTTGTTGGTAAATTGATGGGATTAGTCAACTATAGATCATGAAAAGGGACATGAAATTGCTTTAGCGCTCAAGAGAAAACTGGGGTTCCTCATGGATTAGTTGAGAGAGACAAGTCAGAGTCAGTAAAAACAAGAAGCTTGGGAATACCTGTAACAAAATGATTATTAGTTGGATGCTTCAAAATGTATCTGACCTATAAGAAGGTCTATATGTATGTAACTAATGCGAGGAAATTTGGAGAATGTTGCAATAGGAGTATCAAGCACCATTTGGGACAAGAAGATATCAGCTGAGCAAACAAATATATGAAACTCAACAAAATGGCAATCTTTCACAGAATACTTACAGAGCTGAGTGTGTTATGGGAGGAATTGGAGAGTCTAGATGATATACCACCCATTTCAACTGTGAATTCAGAAATCAGCAAGTTTCTGGATGCCTTGGAGAGAAAACCAAGAAGGATCAAAAACTATTCAACTTCTTAATGGACTGGATGAAATTTACAGCTCCAAAGGAGTAATCTCCTTTGAAACACCTCTACCAATGGTTAGATGAGCCTGTTACATTCTACAGCAAGAGGAATCTCAGAGAGAAATCCTCAAGCCAGCTAAGGAGGAAAATGAAGGAGCTGCAATGATGAGCAGAACTGAAACATCTACTGTGACATGCTCAGRCTGTGGGAAGAATGGTCATGTCAGGGAAAAATGCTGGACCATAGTGGGTTACCCACCTTGGTTTGAGAAAGGAAACAATAGTGGTGACTCCAGAGGAAGGGGATTCACCCAACAAAGAGGAGGAAGAAACATGAGAGGCAATAGAGGAGGAAGAACTAATAGGGGAGGAAGGACTTATGCAGGAGCAGTGCAAGCTCACAAAGAAAAGGAAAGGAATTCATCTTCTTCAACAAGTACAGGGGTGAACATCACACAGCAGCAACTTGAGCAGCTATTAAAACTTCTGCCTATGCCATCAGGTAAAGGAGGAAAAGGATACTCAGATGATGAGATGTTTGAATCTAATTATGCTCAAGTCATTAGATGTCACTATGCAGCTGAGGAAGAAGGAAAACACTGGATAATAGACTCAGGTGAAACTAATCACATGGTATATGATAGAATGCAGCTGCAAGACATGACAAACATGGCAAATGGTCCAAAAATAAGCCTACCAACTGGAGAAACAGCAAGCATAACTCATAAAGGGAAAGTGAAGTTAAGAAATGAGGTGATTTTGAAGGATGTGTTACTTGTGCCCAAATTCAAGCACAATTTGCTATCTGTGCAAAAATTGGTGAAGGATGGTGATTGTAAGGTAGAATTTTACCCGACATACTGTGTCATATCAGACAGACACACTGGAGATGTTATTGGAGTTGGGAAGGCTTCACAAGGTCTTCATTATCTGATTGACAAGAGTCTAGAAGAGATCACTTCAGAGGCCAGCAGGAATGCTATCAAACCAAAACAACTTCAGTGCAATCAGGTCATGGTACCTTCAGAGATTGTGAGTGAAGACAAGATGTCAGAGGAGCTCATATGGCATCAAAGACTAGGACATGCACCAATGTCAAAAATCAAGAAAATCCCTAAATTGAGCAGGTTAAAGTCAAGTACTTCAGAGATATGCCTAACATGCCCTAGGGCAAAACTGACTAAGGTTGAGTATAAAAGAAGCATGTCAAGAGCTCAGGGGGAACTTGACATGATACACATAGATCTATGGGGTCCATACAAGGTGATGACAAGGAACCACTGTAGTACTTCATGACTATTGTGGATGATTACAAGAGTGATATGGTTCAATTGATGAAACACGAGATCAGATGCATTTCAAGCAATCAAGGACTTTCTTCAGCTAGCAAAACTCAGTATGGAAAGCAAGTGAAGGTAATAAATCTGACAATGCCCTAGAATTTGATGATTATCATGCAGAGCTTTGTATAATGAGCAAGGCATTGTTCATCAGACCTCTTGTGCAAACAGGCCAAAACAAAATGGGAGAGCTGAAAGAAAGCATAGAACACATCCTGGAAATGGCAAGGGCTCTCAGGTTTCAGGCAGGGCTTGCTCTAAAGTTATTGGGGAGATTGTGTTCAATCTGCAGTCACATCACAAATCGTTTCCTACTCCACTTCTGAATGGAGTGAGTCATATGAGGTAATGCATACAAACCACTAATTATGCTTTATGAAAACCTTTGGCTGCCTTGCTATGACTTATAACCTAGCAGAGTAAAAGATAAATTTGAAGAGATAGGTGTAGCATGTGTCTATCTTGGGATTGCACAAAATCAAAAAGGGTATAAATTGCTTAATCTTAACACTAATGGTGTGTTTGTAAGCAAGATGTAAATTTTATGAAGGAATCTATCCCTTTAAGCTTAAGCAACAGACTAAACACTGACATCAAGGTCTTGTGTCACCCACCACTCTGACTCCTTGTGGTGAGGAAAATGGTCAGACTTTGATGACACCAAGACACTAAGGGGATTGATAATGAAGAGGCAGAGGAAAATTGAAGAAAATGAAAGGGATGGAGAAGAGGGTGAGACTGAACATGATTGTCAACCATCACCTGAAAATATTAGACGTGTAAGTGTTAGAAAGTCTACTAGGGGAGCACAAACCACCTAGTTGGCTTCAGGATTACAAAACCTTTGCCAGCAGCTGGTTGATAATCCTGCAAAAATATGCTCAAGTGCCCAAACCACTGTCTCACCTCAATTCTCCTGTTTCCTGGCAAAGTACATAGAAGAAAGTGAACTCAGTAATTTTAAGGAAGTTGTAATTCACACACAGTGGGTTCAAGCTATGAATGATGAATTAGAAGCTCTAGAGGAAAATAATACATGGAAAATTGTGAATCTCCCACTTGGAAGCAGGCAATTGGGTGTAAATGGCTATACAAATTAAAGTATAATGCTGATGGATCACTGGAAAGACATAAAGCCAGATTAGTGGTCATGGGAAACAGGCAAAGATATGGGGTAGACTATGATGAAACATTTGCTCCTGTTGCAAAAATGGCAACTGTGAGATCTTTGCTAGCTATTGTTGCTATTGAGAATTAGATTGTGGAATCAATGGATGTTAAGAATGCATTTCTTCATGGTGATTTGCAGGAAAATGTTTACATGAAGTTGCCACCAGGATATCAAGGTCTAGGTCAAGGATTGAGGTTCAGGAAAGGGGGAGTTTCTTAACAAACAAGGAAATGTAAATGTAGGAGAAAAGTCTGCAAACTAGACAAGTCTCTGTATGGCTTGAAGCAAGCTCCCAGACAGTGGTACCAGAAACTCAGCTCTGCTCTTCAAGAATGTGGGTTATTCAATCCAAATGTGACTATTCACTCTTTTTAAGCATCAAACAAACACCCACTGTTATTCTGTCTATGTTGATGACATGCTCATAGCAGGGTCCAGTTCAGCTGAAATTAGACAAGTGAAGAAGTTCTTGTCCTCAAAATTTCATATGAAAATATGGGTGCTCTCAGATACTTCCTTGGGATTGAGTTGATAGATCAACACAGGAATATTTCTCTCCCAAAGGAAATACACTCATGATCTCATCAAAGAGTATGGTATGCAGAAGTGCAGGAAATTCATTTGCCTCTTGATTCACACTTGAAACTTACTGCAGATCTGGTGACCATTGGAGTGTCCTGGAGATTATCAGACTTTAATTGGAAAACTCATCATCTTATCAATCACAGCCAGATATCAGCTATTCTGTTCATCTTCTAAGCAAATTTATGCATAACCCTACATCATCTCACTATAGCTCAGCTGTCAGGGTATTGAGGTACTTGTGTGGTACTCAGTCTCAAGGATTCTGTTGGCAGCAAGTTCAAGTGCTAAATTAACTGCTTACTGTGATAGTGATTGGGCTGGTTGCCCTAACACCAGGAGATCCACTTCAGGATACTGCCTCCTTCTAGGAACTCCCCATATCTTGGAATCAAAAAGACTCTGTTGCTAGGAGTAGTAGAAGCAGAATATAGATCATTGGCCTTTACTGTGTGTGAAGTCCTGTGGGTCAAGCAACTATTGAAGGATTTGGTATGAAACAAGTTTATCCTACAGCCATATTCTGTACAATCAAGCTGCATAGCTATTGCTGTCATCCTGTTCAGCATGAAAAGACCAAGCATATTGAGATTGATCAACATTTTGTGAGGGATCATGTCCAAAGTCATGAAATAGCTCCCAGCTTTGTGCTTCCTCACAGCAGCTTGCAGACATTTTCACAAAGATTCTTCCTGACACAGCACCAGATTCTCTTCACAAGTTGGGAGTTCAGTCCTCAGCTCCTTCTCTCTCAACTTGAGGGGGTGTTCGAAAGGGTGTTATTGAGTGATCTAAATCCTTATTATGTATTGGAAACATATTAATTCTGTGCATGTGGGTGTAGTAGGTAATATTGATGAGTCATTGTACTAGGTATTTTGATGAGCTGATATACTGTGTATTGGGCCTTGTGGCCTCTGAACAAATCATCCTAGGGATCCCCCTTTGTGTGGTGCCCATATATATACATATGATGTGCCCTTTTTGGGATCAAGCAAAAATGAATGTGAGAATGAGAGAAAGAAAGTTTGCTGTGTACTGCTGCATTGCTTTGTTTTGTTTGCTAATCTCTCGTTTCTCAACATTTAAGTTACAATTCACCCTCTCTTGTAACGTTCAGTAGATCCAACAAAGTGTTACTCGAGTATTATCCAATTCAATCAACCATTACAAGAGAACAAAACCGTTGAATTTCATAATCACCATAAAAGTATTTTCATAAGTAATACAACATATCTTCTTATTTAAATCCTTATATTTTTCACCTATTATATAATTCATGAACTTAAGCATGGAGATTGGAGACAGATCTCAGCTTTCATACTTTTTCCGCACACAAAAATACATTGCTTTGCTTTGCATTATACATAAAATTTAATTACCTCGCATATAACACACAACCCTAAGTTTTCACCACCATTTTCCAATCAAATCAACAATGCTTAGCTTCTTAAAGTACATTTAATTTAATCACACCTTAATTATTACATTACATGCATAATGATCTCTTGTTAACCAACCGACAACACTCATGGCCTACGAACGCTGAGTAGCTAACATCATCGAGCACGGGGCACACAGCGAAGAGAAATCATCACCTCTCATGGAGTAGAATGTGCTGTAGAACATGACCGGGTTCGAGCCTCCGTAGCGACAACCGGAGAACGGCTCGCTTGAACCGCCTTTGCCCTTAGAGGTGTAGGGGACTTTCACTGTGCCTTGCCTGCGAAGGCCTCGATGACCATGCTCCGCACACGCGTTGTTGCATCTCCAACGGCGAATGTCAACGAGTATTGCTTGCGGGGACGTGCGTACGACTTGAGCAATGGCGCTTCTTTCCCTGCGACAAGCTCGATGCACGTCTGCTGAGGGACGAAGAAGTGGTTCGAATCGATGTATTTGAGGCCTTCAAGGATTCGATCATCCAGCCGGGAAGTGGGAATGGCATCCTCGATGTTTGGTGGGATTAGTGTTCCCCATGACGTGTTGCGGAAGATGAAAGGTCCTTCTTCAAAGTTGCCATTCTTCAATAGGTTTGCTGCATTTGGTTCATGATCAAACAGTTTTAGACTTACAATAATGAACTGCCTAAAATGCAATTGCTATCCCAAAATACCATATTCTCCCTAGTATTTCAAAAAAAGGACATAGATCATACTACCAATTACCAAATAACTACACAAGTACGAAGYTGTCATCGACAATAGTGAAATTACCAAAACGTCCCACAAACAAGGTAATTAACGCTTATATAGTCAAACTCTATTCATTGTCACAAATTTAGATTTGGTAGCCACATCTAACATGTCAAACAATTACTCCCTCAAAATACCATCTTGAGTGTGCTACATATATTTTCTTTCTCCCAAATATCGAGGAAAAAAAGATATCATACTACCAAATGGTTTCAAAGGAAAGAAGGTGTCACTCAACAATAGTGAAATTACCACAACGTCCCACAAACTCCCGATATTTTAACTAGATTTGGAGGCCACATCTAGCACGTCAAACAAAGTAACAATCAACAATAATTTTTCTCTAGACAAGATAATTCTATTCTATACATTTCAGCATCATCTCAATTCTCAAGATCTACTAATACATGATAATTTGTCAAGAATGATGTTGACACTGCGCTTTACATACACAAGGAGTATCAACCAACATACAAGAGATTGAGATCATGTGATGCAATGAATGTTGATGAGTGATCAAGTCAAAACATGATGCAACATATGTCCCAATCATCATGTGCACAGCATTGAATTTCATGATGTAATGCATGAGCTGCATGTCATTGCATGCCCACACATGAGTTAGATACTAGGCACAACCATGTGGAATAACACTACATATGTCTTCATTAACACAAATAAAGCCTTTATTTAATGTACTGCCTATCCTTGTTTCAACAATAATCATGCCTGACTACTGCCCCTATTGTATCAACTTAGCCTTAATAAGTAATTTCGAACCGACGTGGTTGAAATCTTGGATTCGCCACTGATCTTTAAATAGCATTCTTTCCTAAATTTATTACATTTTCCTAGTTTATAAACAATGATAGTATGATATTATATCACTTATTGACATGTTATACAATCTTGTGTTATCTAACTTACTAAATATACTAGAATGGAACATAATACTCGAAGAACCCTATGACCTATCTTATATCAACTTATTGAGAGTGATAGATAGCTCAAGTAGTTAGAGTTTTCCTTCCAATTCCAAGCGATCTTGGTATTGATTTTCATCTCCGCCCTAGTGGCTATTATTGCATTATTGCATCATTTTCCAGTTCAACATAATGATCAAGGAATGAAGCAATTAAGGAACTAGCTAGGGAGAGGGGGAAAAGGATGAGGAAACATACTGCCAGTCCGTTTGGGAGGGTAAAGATTACGCATAGCAACGGCGTCAATGAGAGGTCCACAGGCGGGATCTTCCTCAACACCAGGGTTGTGGATGAGTATATCAGCAAGGTTAGAACGGGCGACGAAAGCCCAAGCATAGCAGTCCCAACCACTGCTGCTATACAGGGTCTGCATAGGGAGGACACCCCATTCATTGGACACTGATACATTGAGCTGCTCCTCCTGTGCACAGGTTCTAGCAGCGCAAAACGTAATGGCGTAGTTCTGGCCTCTTTTTACGGGCACCCTCTGCTTGATTGAGGCCTCGTTTCCTAGCCTCACTGCAAATGCACCTTCTGGTACTACCAGTAGCATGTCACCCTGTTTTTGGCCTGATTTTATGTACTCTACGAAACCCGATAACTCCCAGTTTGGTATTGAGTGTTTGTTTGTCACCACTGTGCCCTTCATGTCCGATGGTTTCGGCCCCTTTTCGAAATCTCCGTTTGGTAATAGTCCTGRGATCACAGCACCAATTGTTTGCATAATCGTCAGTGATTGCTTATGTCAATTATAATCCTATGTTTACAMWWRATAACAATTGGACTATCATGGCGGATTAATTAGTACAACTAGTAACATATGTCACCTCTTGAGGAGAGTCATTATTGTATCCAATGATTTGAAACCAATGAATATCAAAATAGAGATAAGTTCATAAAGTATCAGCATCAAATATGTACCACGCGTTTATAACTAATTTGATGCATGTTGAAAAAGCGGATTTTTTTTCCTTAAAATCGCTGAATATAGTTTAGGACGTACTAGGTGTTGTGAAAATAGCATGTGAKAGTCATGTGTCACCTCATGAGTCATGATAAACAAAACGAGTAACTAACACTTAAGGGACAAGTGCCCTATTATGCATGTGGAAGAACATAAATTCGTGTAACTTCCAAGGGCATTGTGCATGTATTAATATTATTGTCATTTTTATAAGAATGAACTTCGAATTTTAACTCTTTCGTTCTAGATAAGGTAAGGTATAAACACAATAAATATCAATCATATTTATACATAAAAATACAATATTATTTATTTATTATTATTAATTTTTTTTTTTGAAAAGATAAATACAATAATGTTAAGTGAGCAAGAAATGAAGTAATACGGGCAAACAAGCAAACAATACTTTGCAAATGACAAAATTGAACCAAGGAGGCAAAGAATTGGATAAATTAAATATAAAGGTATTTATTTATCCCACTGATTTTATTCTTTTTGGTGCTCAAAACAAGAACCTTTGTCTTTTTTTAAGATTTGCTGMTTTTTGGCTCATATGCTAATGGATTCTTTCTTTGGGGTTAGGAAAAGTGCTAACATTTCTAATCACAATATAAATTCAATTTTAATATAATGACAAAGTTTGAAGTTATGTTAATTTCTATATTTATCTGAACTTATTGGTATAAAAATATTTGAATTTTGTATTGTATTAAAAGTATTTAACTTTATTATTTAGGTATAATGAAAATAAYTCTAAGAAAACAAATCTCWTAAAAATGAATTACTCGTTACCTATTTAATTATTAAAAAAAAATATTTAAATCTCTTTGTATTTTATGTTAAGCCAAATGAAAAGCCTTTTAAGAGGCTTAAGCCCATTGGCCATATTAGGGCCACCCACCCATGTGAGTTGTTGCGCAACATTGCGAATTGTTTGATGTGGACATGTGGTGGTATAATGGTATACCCCAACTCTATAAACTGTCCACGTCAAACTTAGCCCACTACACTTTTCGAATTATTCACTATATTTTTTATTTTAAAAAGATTCATATTTTTTACTTTGAAAAGATTCAAATTTTTTACTTTCATTTTTTCTAATTCGTATTTTAAAAAATCTCTTTATACCTTCCTTCTCTTTAGAAATTAGAATCCGCAATAATATAATACATAGTGATTAATTTGAAACGTGAAACTACTATTTTTTCTTTGTTGTGATATGTCTTGTGTGGATGTCAAATTGTCAATTTGGTAAACGGAAATCTACTAGTACTTGTATACACAATACACCAAAAGTAGTCCAAAATGGGTTCAAAAGTAATTGTCCTAGCCTTCTTATATTGGATAAGATAGTTACAACTCACAAACTCGCAAACAAATATAATCATAAGGTAAATGAGACTACATATACATATATATATATATATATATATATATATATATATATATATATATATATATATATATATATATATATATATATATATAT